>JAPMOQ010006612.1:3427197-3448573 GCA_026543055.1 Argiope trifasciata
ATATTGTCATAGGGATACATAATTATGCCAAATTTCTGAACTATAATGCATCAAGAAGTGACTGAAAAATTGAGCATAAAATTTAATTTTTACAAATGGGAAACAAGTCATATTTAAAAAAAAGGGCACATTCTATTTAAATACTGACAGTGACAGAACTCTAAACTTAATAATAATTTAAAGCATGAATTATATTAATTCAAAATCATGATTTTGCTGATACATTTTTGAAAATCGCTTCTTTGAGCAAAATATGCCAACTATTTTTCTTTTGTTGTTGTTTTAAAAATAAAGAAACCAGCCAAAATTTCTCTGAAATCGATGCAAATTTCCTATTTCAGGTTTCCAAATTCATTAAAAAAAAATTCGACTTGCACAAATATGACCATCACCAGAATTCGGTAATTAAATGACTTCTGACTAATAGCGGGGTATATTCGCTAGTAAGTCAGTCAAAAGCCTTTTAATCTCATCACAGAGGATTGGCTGGCTTTAACTTTTAGTTATAAATTCATAAAAAATCAACACTAGTTCGATATCGATACTCAAGCAAAAGAGATAGTAGATTCACTATGTTATAATTATTTAAAATTGAACTTTAAATAATTAAATTCTTAAAATAATTATCTAAAGTATTTGACAACATTTTCAGCAGCAATCGGCAATCTCATAATGCGTATGGCAAATTTCCAACAAATATAAATATTTTAGCAATGATGACACTCGTCCTTGCCTTTAAATAAAATATTGCCAGTGGTTAATATACTTCTTAGAAATTTTTAGCCAAAAAGGTATTTAAGATCATGGGAATCAAAAAATATATATGTAACTAATTTTATCAAATACTTGAATAATTCTTTTTACTTTCATTATAAAGAATTAAAAAAAACCTGTACAGGTGCTTGTTAAGATTTAGCTTTAGAATCAGTTATCAAATTTTTTTTCGCAAGTCAGTTTTGTAGCAACTCTTATTATTCATCTGTTGTAAACTCTAAGTAAAATTAATCATCAGAGAACAAGATAAGAAAGCAAAGAAATTGCAGGTGGGAATTTAAAAATATTAAAAAATTTTGGACGAAACTATTAGCTGTTGACGACAATCAGTGTATGTCCACTCTAATTATTACTCAACAACAATTTTCTGAAACGTTAGATACAAACTTGTACTTCCAGATAGAAAAATAACGTAAATTTTTTTAATTGGCTCTAAATGACATAAAAGCTTTATTTTATGCTGTTTAAGTTAATAAATGTTTGACTGATAAAAATTACTATTAGGTTGGTGCATATGAAATGTCGGATTCTCTTTACATGCGGACGTTTGTCTCCCTGTTTTCGTTATACTTTTGTCTTTGGCATAACCTCATTCATAGCCGTATTGTCCATTGCCAGAGACTCATTTCAGCAAAATAGGTTTTTTCGAAGGTCTTCCCTTTTGTTATTTCTTTTGAGTTTATTGCCGATATGAATTCTGCCGACATTCGCGTCATTTTCTTATATGAGTACAAACTTGGTAATAGTGCTGCAAAAGTTGCACGCAACATAAACCAAGCGTTTGGGGAGAATACGGTTAACGATCGGAAAGTGCAGCGTTGGTTCGAAAAATTTCGGACTGGCGATTTTTCACTGCAAAATGAGCCGCGCGGAAGACCCAAAACGTCTGTGAAGAATGATGACCTGAAGGCTCTAGTGGAAGCGGATCCAGCCGTATCCACGAGGGAACTTGCTATCAGGATGAAAGTTGACCATACAACGATATTGAGACACCTTTCTGAGATTGGCAAGGTTAAGAAGATGGACAAGTGGGTACCGCACGCACTGACAGAGCTAAATAAGCTGGAACGAACTGGAATATGAAGTTTTGCAGCATCCACCATATTCACCGGATCTCTCGCCAACCGATTTTCATTTTTTCAAGCATTTAGAGCTGTTTTTAAGGGGCAAACACTATGAAAATGAAGACAGTCTAAAAAACTCGATATCAGAGTTTATTAATTCTAAAGACCAAAATTTTTTAAGACAGGCATCTACGCTTTAAAATCTCGCTGGGAGAAGTGTATTGAAGCGAATGGAGCATACTTTGATTGAATAAACAGCTTTTGAAGAAAGATATGCAGTTTTATACAATCACTTAAGAATCCGACATTTCATAGGCACCAAGATAATATATTTCGACTTTTATGCAGTCCTTCAATCATATAAATAATGTTTAGTAAAATATTCTTGATATATCAATATGCAATACAAAAAAATAATAATACTCCTAACAAAGCTAGAAAACTTTGAATATCAATATTTAAATGAGTTTTTTTTCCCATCCTCTCTTATGGAAAATCCTCGAAACTAAGATACTCGAGTTCGCAGTATCATAACATTATAGTTTTAGAATAACCATTACAAACCAGTACGAGTTTATATACCTCCCTCCCTCCCTAAAAAGGAAATTGATGAGAGATAAAAACGATTAGCTTAAAAACCAAAACGTTAGACTTCTACGCTCAATTCCAGTTAGCTTTAAATTTTCTGATGAAGTAATCGTATCCGACATTTCTGAATAGAAAATAGATAAACAAAAGTTTACTTATGTTGGGCTAAGAATAAGAAAGGAAGACCTCTGCTCTGATTAATCATCCAGGTATCTGAATAATTAGAATAATACGGGTGCTCATAATACAAGTGATGAAAATAATAATACAGAAAACTCTTCTTAAAGAGAAACTTCCCTTCAAATACAATGGGCATGTTAACCACTGAACTCCACAATTACTAGGATTCAAGAACTTCCCCAAGAGAATATATAACCTGTATAAAGAACCGGGTAGCTTCTCATTCTTATAATCGAGCTACTTCTCCTAGGAATAGAATATTTAGGGCTATGCCACTTCCCAGACTTTCCCAAATAATATCTATTCAAATACGGTAATGTGTACAAACAAATAGCTGAGTGAATGTGAAAAGCAATGACACCATATGAATGTCCACCGGGGTATCCCAGATATGGAAATAGAAAACTTCCTATTGAGAGGTTGATCCTCACTTCCCTGTAGGGTATGTTATAGTTGTTTGGCCGAATTACTTCCTTAGGTCGACTTATGACGAGGCAAGACTATTAAGAGAGGAATTTTATCGTGGACAGTGATGGTCTTTAAGACTCAGTCTTAAATCCTACCATCAAGCTGCAGCGACTGGTAGGAATAGAATATTCCTTTCTATTTAAAGGCCTATATCATAGTCATATTATTGAACGATGAAGATAATAAATTATTGCAAACATATGTTTTCCCCCCCTTTGAATGTGGAACAACTAAATATAAATTTGACGTGAACAAGTGATATCCCTCTGATATCGCAAAACTTTTTTTTGTACAAATTGTGATACTTATTAACAATTGACAGATCATATTTGAAGAAATGTGATGGTATTCCGTAACTCCTCCACTTTCATAAAATTTTTCAGTCAATTATCACCGCTTCCTCAAAAAAGTAGAAGAAGAAATATTTTCTACCTCCCCCCGCCTCAAAACGTAATGGAAAACAACTCGTTAAATGTTGCTCTCGAATTTAAAAAAAAAAATGTTGCTGTTATTGCTTTTCTTCATCTCTCCGTAGCAATAATCATGCTTCCATTACAAACAGCGAAAATATATTTAAAGAAATAAAGAATGAAACCGCCGACCGCAATTCTAAACGCTGTAGAACCACAAAACGGGGGGAGCTGACAGGGAGAAAAAGGAATAACAAATGCATTTACATTCAACTAGGAAATAATAATCGAGTTAAATCGAAACGAAATGAAACTGTGAATATTTGTGAAATTTTTTTCAGCTCGTCGTTTTAAAAATAAAAACCTGACAGTGGTTGAATTTCATTCTCGACGTTTTACGATGAAATTGGATTAGCCATAAGCGGAGAAAGGGTACCGGAAACACTTCTAAAAATAAAAAACAAACAAACAAGCAAAAAGATGAAAAAATATTAGCGCAAAAAATGCAAAAATAACATCGATGAATTCGTTTCTCTTTTATGTTTCTCTTCTAAGGAAGAGAAAAGGGGGAGGGTGATTCCTTTTTCGCCTTTTTCAATAAATATGCATTTTTCTGTCCGCATAACGTTTTCCAATAGTACTCGTCTTGGAACTGACACTAATACAATTGGAAAAATGTAAAAAATGCGAAGGGATTAGAAACAGCAAAACGCTCGCAGCCTTCCTACAAATGTAGATATATGCAAATACATCTATATAATTTATCTAAAATATGTCTTAAAATGTTAAATAGATTATCACAAACACAATTACATTAGAAAATTTGGGACTTTCTCCATATTGTAAGCTTACACGAAATCCTCTAATATGGTTGAAAATCTTCTTTTAAATCGTTATTATTATTCTGAATCTCTTTTTGTTATAATTTTTGTCGTTCTCCTTCTTCTTATAAATGCAGGAAAATGAGTAAAAAGTATTTAAAAAAAAATGTCTTTGCTTTTTAAGCGCTTTTTATTTAACTTTGCGTTTCATATTTGTCAAGCTGAAATTTTATGGTTGAGTTTTACACAGTCCAAGAATTTAAATACTTTGTATCTCAATAGGTATTCAGATTTTCTTTAAAAATCCTTATAAAATGGTCATAATTATCATGAATACTTTGATTAAAGGAGCAAAGACACGAACTTCAGAAACCAATGTTTTGCTTGAAGGAAACGTTGTTGTTACTTATGGCACTTTACAAGCCCGGTGACAGAAATCTGTTAGCGATTTAAGCCTAAATTAGGGCCCCTTATTTTTTAGTAGCTCCAACTAGGGCCAAGAGTACTACTTATCTACTTCATGCTTCACATATTCGCTTGCACAACCATTTTTTTACAGGGGGTATATTCCCACTACTCACAGATAGAAGACAGAATAAAAACTGGGACTCGAACCAGTGGAGCCCAGATCACGGCGGAGACTCGATACCTCTATGCCAGGACGCCGGCTCAAAGAAACGCGAATAACGTATTATTTCGTCAGAAATCTATAAAAATAGTTTTCAAAATGAATAATTTAATGGGCCAAAAATATATTTGCTAAAAAATTCCGATTCCACTTTATCTAAAAGAATCTGTGTATAAGTTGTATCAATCAAGGGATTACATAAAAGTAGGACATCAAAAGTTATAAAAGATTTATAGAAATGAAGGCTGATTAACTAATTTGTCAGATTAGTGAACTATTTTGATACCACTAACTCTAGGAAAAAGTTTAAATTTCTAATAATCCTTATAAATCGAAAGTGGATCATTGAATCTTGAACTAGAGAAATAGCCCACAGAGCGGTTAAAATCACTAGTAGCCCTCATGAGCTGGATCTGGAGCAATCCAAAGCAAAAAATAAAAGGGGGGGGGGGCTATTAAGGATATCAAACCTTTGTTCAAAAAGAATAGAAATTAAATATGGGGTTTTATGTCATATGTAGGTGCATAGTGATACTATGATAAAAGTGATACGATGCATAAAATGCATTTGTATTCGTACCATACATGCTGATGTGAATTTAAGAATCAAATAATACTTTTGTTTTGACCGCGCTTAAAGAAGTTCATAGTCCAGCTTAAGAAACTATTGAATTGGGGGAAGTGATCTGGGCAAACTGGTTTCTTAAGAAACAAATGACACAGTTTTGTGTTCATTATTTTGTTCTATTTCAAAAGGTGTTTCGGAAAATTTTATTTACATTATTTTGAAAATAAATGAACTTAAAAGGAATTTTAATACTTTTTTATTTATTAAAATTACTTTTCTGTCATTAGACACTAAACAAGTACAGTAAAAGATCTTTATTCACGGGGTATATGTGCCATAAATATGCCGCGAATACAGAAACCGTGAATACGGAATGGTAATTTATATGGGATTATAGGGGATACGTACCTAGGTGACAAAATAAAAAAAATACATAAAAAATCAATTTAATTGAAGTTTTTGAACATTTTGATTAATTATCTTAAGGCTTGGGCAATGGTTTGAAGAATTTTGTAATTTTCCCTTGCTTGGCAGTTTTTAAAAGCTCCTCCAATTCAGACTGACACGCAACAGTTGCATTAGCAATTTGCCTCTTAAAAATAAGACTTCGTTCCATAGACAGATCAATGCTCATAATGAAATCGCAAAGCTCATTTGCCATTCTTAAACCTTCACTAAGAGTTTTCAAATTAAATGTCACGTTTCCAGTGCCTGTTGAAGCCTCTTCTTCAATGGGCTGTGAATTTAACATTTCCTACAAGTCGGTTTCAGTCAAATCTTCATCTTGCGATTCAAGCAATTCCTGAATTCCACTTGATTCTATCTGTTCGAACCCATCTCGT
The DNA here is from genome assembly GCA_026543055.1 of Argiope trifasciata. NCBI lineage: Eukaryota > Metazoa > Arthropoda > Arachnida > Araneae > Araneidae > Argiope > Argiope trifasciata. The sequence goes on from JAPMOQ010006612.1 coordinate 3,433,541, forward strand.
CCTATTCCATTCGCGATTTCGGCTATGTTTGCAGTCAAAGTTTGAACATCCACGGATTCTTCATCATTTTCCTCAGTCAGAGCAGGCCACAGTTTTTTCCAGCATGACTTCAATGTGTGTGGCTTCATTTCATCCAATGATTCTTTTATGTTTACTATGCATTTTACTATGTCAATTTTCTTCCAACATTCCATAACATTCATATCAGGATTACATTCCATATTATCCAATTTAATTTAGAAGGTTCGTCTAATGTAATAGAGCTTAAAGGCCTGAATTATTCCTTGGTGCATAGGTTGCAGAAAAGCCGTCGTGTTGGGAGGTAAAAATGTCACTTTTATATTTGGATGCATAGTTTCAAGTTCGCTTGGATGGCCTGGTACATTGTCCAAAATTAGAAGTGCTTTAATGTCTAAATTCTGGGGTTTTTTTTTTTTTTTTTTTTTTTTTTTAAATAAGTTTCAACTTCAGAAACAAAATAATTTCGGAACCAGTCGCAAAAAATAGCGCTAGTAACCCACGCTTTCTTATTCGCACGCCAAAACACTGGCAGGTTGAATAAAGAAACCGCGAATAAAGAAATTTTTAACCGCGAATATAGGACTTGGGTCGCATTTTTTAATCCGCGAATAGTGAAAACGCGAATGAAAGAAGCGCGAATAAGGAGCTTTTACTGTAATATAAAAAATTAAATTAAATTTCTGATTAGATAAACAAAGATTTTTTTAAGTTTAGTTACTTTTTATTAAATAATTATAAAAAAAAATTGTTAAGTATCAAAAAATTATTGATTTTCGCAAGAATTGAACTTGCACTTCTCAATTTCACGTGAAAAATAATGAAATCCTTGCTTTATACCAATTGAGCTACTGCCTGTCGATTTCAATTTTCATTATAAACTGCTAAAATTTTATTTAAAATATTAAAAATTAGTTAAATTTAATTAATGAATCAATATTTTAAAACACTGTATTAACATCAAGTGTTATCTACTACAAGTCTAAAAAAATGTATTTGAACTTGAGTGGGTGAATAAAAAGTATTTACTAGCGATTGAAAATTTGAATAAGATATACAAATAAATAAATAAAGGGAGAGTGTGAACTAATAGTAGGAACTGAAAAAAATGTTTAGTTATTACAATAAAAGATGTTCAGTTGATTCGACTTTTCTTTTGCTACTGAATTCAGTGAATTAATATTTCATTGCTGTTCAATCTTTCAAAACAAATTGCTGAGAGTCTTGTTTGCCAAAATTTGATTCAGTTTATGAATCATTCAAGTTTCGTTTCTAGGTTCGGCAATATTCTTTCAACCAAAAAAGAATACAAAACGATATTTTATTTATAAAAGTCGCTGAATATAAATAACAAACACGATGTTTACTGAAAAGACTAATCCTTTCTGTGATACACATTTAGTAAATTCGTGAGGGGGGGATATGTACAAATTCTTGGGGAGTTATCAGGTTTTAATTACCAGTGCTGACAAATTTCGTATCAGCTTCTGCTTGCGTCGCCTCACCATCTGCTTCGGATTACTGTCAGTCAATTTCACAGCGACATTACCGGCACGACGCCACTCGGTGCTTGTTTTTTTCCCCCAGCTAAACGAGTGCTGTGTGTTTTTTCAGCAAAGTGAGTGCTGTCTATATAAATGCGAGTTACACGAATAATAAAAACATTGGCGCATTAGTGTTGGATGCAAACAGTCAAAATGTACCTCCTACAGACAACAGGAGAAACACTGCTCAGCTTTGGCATATCGCCGCACGTAACTATTTGCAGCTACTCATCTCCTTCAAAAACATAATTTTGCTAAACTATAAGTTACTCTAGCTACTAGTTGTAAATATAAGGATTTTTGGGATACGAAACTACGACAGTAATTGTTTCCACTTTTTATTTAATTTTTAATTTTTTAAATAATGGTATAGAAATATAAAATAAATAGAATTCAGCGTGGTGAATAAGCAAAAAATTAAAAGAAGTCATTCCAAGCCAGATTAACAAATTAATAGAAGTAGGAATATTGGAAAGGTAAAAATCTCTTCTCTCTTCCACACAATAAAGTGAAACTTGGCTACAATGGAACGGACTGAATTTCAGTAAAAATTAAGTTCATCCAAAAAAAAATGATGAGAATAAAAAAAAAACAATGAGTAATATAGTTCATTTTCAATACTAATAATATATTTTAAGGATAAATTGTCTCATAATTTTTCTTTATTCAATTATAAATAATTTGAAGAAAGAGAAAATGTCTAAAAATCAACACAGCAGGGGAAGGCCACAATTTTTAAATTTAAAATGGGAGTAATTTTTCATTTTGAAAATAAATTTTAATTCTAAGCTTTATTGAGGCCTTATCAACTTCAAAGCATTTGCAAATCATTACAAATTTCCTTGTTCTAATTGAAATGATCCTTGATCTAATTGAAATTAAAATTAAATTAAATTAAATTAAGATTGTGGAAGGAGGACGAAAAAGTTAGTGGCAAAGAAAGGTATTTTCAACAATATTTACTTTCAAGCCCTTGGAAGACTCCCCACGCACCCACGCCACCGCTTCAAAAAAATCAAAGATATGAGCATGCTGCTTCATTTCGTATGGCTGAAATAAAACCTATTCAGCACCTTTACTTTTTCAAAGAATGAAGAGCGTGTAAGAAAACATGATTGACAAAAAAAAGTATCCTAAGCATTTTTAAAAGTCTTGACTCGCAAAATTTTCAAGGGGAAAACCTCTCTTATATCCCCGAAAATTCGTAGAAATACGAATGTTTCTTTGTTAATATACAATCAAAATAAAATTTATTCAGTAAATCACATTTTTGACAGAATGCGGACTGAGAATGAAAAAATGATTGACTGAAAAAAAAAAGATATGCTATGCATTATTTAAAATTCTGATCTGCAGATGAACCAAAATAGAAATTTCCTGCATACAAGAAATCTAAAATGAACATATATATATATCCACAGTTTTATTAAATTCTTTGAGGACAGTTCATGCAATAAGTTTATAAATATATTTTCTTAAGTTTATATTCATTACAATTATAAGCATATTTACTATGATTGACTCAGTTTCTAATTCTATTCCTTTAATTTCTCTGGAAGAATTCTAGAGTATATATCTCGAGCGGTAAAGTATGCTTTTTGTCGTCTTTCTTTTTTTGCAGAGACCTTCAAACAAAAAACAAAATATTAAAATGTGATGTATTCTATCCAAAGTTTTTGGTATCCAAGAGGGGGAAGAAACGTACGAAAAGGATTATATAAATAGAGAAAGAGCTTTTCGCCACAGTTGCACATTTCGACGGGAAACAAAGTTCACCTGTCGACAGCTTCCGTTCGCCCCATTTTGTTGGATGGAGTTCCAGTCTTTCGATTGAAAAGGTCTTCTTCGCAAGATGATGTAACTGCTCCTTCAGTTTTATTTTTACTGTAGCTGAGCTGCACAGAAAAAATAAGAACTGAAACGACTAAAAACTTCAATGTGTCGTTTTAACGATTGAAGAAAGAAAAGGAAAATGGGGAGAAAAAAAAAAAGATTCAGTGCTTTACTATATTTAAAACTTTGTTAAATATGATATGGGATTCGAAAACCATACAAAAGAAAGCATAAATAAGTAGATTAAAACAATTTTTATCTTAAGTTCAAAGCATGAATTATGATAAAATATTTATTAGATCATTTTTAAGTAGGTTGCTTTTTAGATAGATTTCGTTATAAAATTAGCAGTTTTTAAACATTTTGGATATTTTAAACTTGAATTTTGTGAGATAAATCATAATTAAATCAAAATATTTAATTTGAGCAAAAAATTTGTATTGCTTCTGTTTTGATTTTGGTTATAAAATTATACAATGCCAAGTTTTTTTTAAAAATTAGGTTTGCATTTCTTATTTTATTGAAAGTAAATTCGACGGGTTTAGTTCGTTGAAATCATAGTAGAGTTTTCCCCCTCTGTTTTGAGACGATTAACAAATAATATTTGTATTTCTTAGAATTATGTTATTTATATATTTATTTTACTACGATTTTTAATAATTAAGTATTCCTTCCAAAGTGATGTAGAATTGCATTTCTTTGTTTTCTTTTTGAAGCAACAGACATAGCGAAAAAATTTAAATTTAAAATACATCAAATTATTAAAAATGTGGCTTTTTATATAAAAATATAATTTAATTTTTTTCCTGCCGATTTTTTAAAAATCATTTTTGTTTATATGAAATAGAAACGCACTTTTTAAAAATCTGAAATAGAAAATATATTAAACGTACCTGTTCGTATTATAGAAAAGAATATGTGCAATTGATGTTTGTTGTTTTCTTTATTAAGATATAGCTTCTTTAATTCTGTTATATTTTTATTAAAGATTAATTGAACCTCTTTTTATTCGGCGATTTGTAAAAAATTATTTGTGTATGTGTGAAATAAAAATATGCTTAAAAAAATTGAGGACCGTGCAGCATCATGTTATTTTTCTGACAGAGAGTGTAATTTTGAACTACAGTCAGATAAAGTTGACGACATTTGAGTCGAGAGTCTTCTTTCCACACTTTTCCGCCACTCAAACGACGGGATTCGCTAAAAAAATTTACTATTCTTGATGCTAATGTGCTCCTAAAAGATTTACTATTTCTGAACTAAATATTGAAGATGATGTAACTGCTACCACCCTTTTTCTCATTTAAAGCGATGATGCAATATTAATGACTTTTTCTTTTTCTCCTTAATATTAATCCTTTTACTCTATCCTGTTTCAAATATTAATCCTTTTATTCAATCCTTTTTTTTAAATATTAATCATTTTATTCTATCGTTTTCCTATTAATCTTTTTTCTTTTTTTTTCTAATATGTATCCTTTTTCTCATCTAAAGCGATGATGCAATTTAATCCTTTTTTTAAAAGGCATTTATATAAGTGTCCTTATATAAGGCATTATCAAGACCTTAATATAATAAATGTCTGAAACTTGTTACACTTGAAAATAATAATGTAACTTAAAAAGAAGTGCAAAGACAATACTTTTTTTTAAAGAAAGATGAGAGGAGAAAAAAGATCCTTTGATTTTTCAGCATAAAACTTCTGGTTGTACAATTTCATCTTTGTTTACTTTTAAGTAAATTACGCAAAACCACTTTCAAAGTACAGCAATAGCGGAATCTGATGATTTTCAGTCAGTTTAATACAGATCCTGATTATAATTATTTATAATTTTGTTAATGAATACTAGAGAATAAAAAAATAAGGAATTACTGCATAAAAAAAATATTGAATACTGGAAAAAAAAGCCATCAAAATGAGGGAATTGAGCTCTTTCGATGGATGAATTTAAAGCTCTAATATAATTTAATTCTTTAATGGCCTAAAATCCTCTTCAGAAACAGAGTTATTATCTTTCAACTAGTCTTAGCAAATTGAAAAAAGTGATTTGCAAAACTGGAGTAAGATTTTTATATGGATGAAACGAGAAATGAGAGCATTTGACTCGTTAACGTACAGAAAATCTTTTCAAATAAAGGGGTGTCTATTTTTTTGAATAACTTGTAGCAAAATGTATGCATCAGTTTTTTTATTGGCTAAACAGTAAACTCGAAAATTGAACTCGTTCATCGATCTAAGACCGATAAACTAATTCATTGTAACTAGCTTATAATAAATTTATTAAACTAATTCATAGTAATAAATTGTAATAAATATCTGTAACTTTTCAATAAAGAGTAATGAAGGGCAATTCTAGAGGAGAAAATATTTACAAGATATTAGACTCAGACATTTAAAAAAATCACATTTGGATTAAGCCTTTTAGAACTAAGTAAATAAAGCAATATAAACCTCGGACTCTCAGATTTCAGACAAAGAAAATTAGACATCTGCCTAGGGTCGTAGCAAAGATACAGAAATTTTAATAAAGTGTTATAAAATAAATATGTAATAAAAACAAATTTTATGAATTATCAGATATAAATATGATTTTAACACTTACTCAAGTACCAGTTCACGGTTTCTTAGCAACTTAATTATGTTCTCATTGTTACAACTTTATTTTTAAAAACGGAGTATCTGTTTAAACAATATAAGGTACAAACGGGACTGATGCAATTATATGTCATGGTGTGAAAAAAAATCTAAACATGCTGCTTAAAAACGCATTTGCCAAATTATTAAAAGTTGTAACCATAATGTGCAAAACTTAAATCCTTCCTTGTTTGCTACTATTGAACGAATCGCTGAGTACGCTGAATTGAAAGCTAAACAATTCAACTCCTTAATTATGCAATTAAACGATTTGTGTATTCATCTCCTTTTAAAAAAATCCCCAAGAAAGCTCTGATGGGTATCCTACTTTGCATCTTGTCGGCTTATCCAAACATCCATCTTCTCAGCATTTTCAATCGATAGATAAGATGCTAACAAAGTGTATCTGATTGGCGGCGGAGCTAAACAATCGCAGAGATTTCCCAGCCTTCCCTCTCCCCAATTTTCCGGAAGTGCATTAACTGCATCGTATAAACTGTCCTCTGGAAACGTCAAATGTAAGCCACTCTCGGTGTCCAATTACCGTCGAAAAAGTCACAGGAAAGATGCTGGATAAAATGTGTCCAAACGCCTCATGATTCGCGGAATCCTACAAACTTGCGCAGTCTCCGATTGGAGAGGGAACGCCCCGCCCTTTCAGAGACGGCCCCTCAACTACTCACTTGACTTCCTCCGAACGCCCCTAACAGGTAAGTTGGCTATTGTATTGTATCTTCTCAATCTTTCCTTTGTGCATGCTGAAATCTAAAAATATTAGAACGATTTTACAAGTTTTGTATTAAAAATCTCTTCCTGACTAAAAATTGTTTTCAGTCTCTGCAAGTTCGCAATTATTTTTGAAGATTAAGAGTTTTAGATTAAAGCAAGGAAAATTGTCAACAGGTAAAGTTATAAACTGTCAACAATTTTTAATATCAGCTTATCTATGATATTAACGTATTTATGAATTTTTAAGCTAAAAGAGCACTTAATTATCTATAACATCCAATGCCCACCCATATAAAACAGTCAAATGAAGTATATTTTCAGGGTAACCACTTCATGCAAAGAAAAAAAGGAATAGCATGTCGTTTTTACACTTTCTTCCATTCTATCTTTGTTAATAAGTTGAAATTTTTATTGTTAAAAATTTTAATTGACATATTGTGTGTATATATATATGTGTGTGTGTGTGTGTAAAGAGTCATTTTGCTTTTTTTTTTTAAGTAAATTTCTTTCTCGAGACTGTCTCCACAATCCCTAAAATACACAAGTGTTGCTTTTGAAACACAGCATCAACGCTCTGAAATCTATTTACCTTCATATACTACTATAGACATGCTGATACGAGGGCTAAAAATTGCTATTATTGTTTCAAAATCTGCAGATATAGTTATTTACTTTTAATGTTATTTTTTATTAATCAAATAAAATTAATTTTGTTTTAATCAAATAAAAGGAAAAAAAAAGATTTTCATATCATTTTAATCATTTGCCTAATTGGTTGTTTTTTGGTTTGCTATACAAAAACACTCGCCAATCAATAAATTTTGGTTAATTTTTTCAAAATACCATTTGATTAAACTTGAATGGATTATCTCTAATTTCTTTTATGATTTAAAAAAATATTAAAGCTTGAAAATTGAATAGAAAACGGGGGAGGCTATTAAAAAAGTTAAAAATTATTTAAAGTTAAAATTATAAAAGCTCATTATAATTTTATTACTAGAAAAAAATAATGGGATTCGAAATTTTCTATAACAACCGTGATTTGCTTAATTTAGCTAGAGGAAAAAAATAGTGCACTGATTTATTAATAGCAACATGTTAAATTTGTTTAACGTTTCACCTGAAAATGTTTCTTTTTCGTGTTTTGTTTTTATTGAAATCCCCATTCCCTTTTATAACTCTTCAACTGATAGCATACTGTCAAGACCTCGAATAAAAAATTTTATTCTGGTATTTAAAATTGTTTTTCAGCTTCCTGTGGCTAATAGTTTTATGAAATTAAAATTTTGTGAATCAATTTAAATTATATTAATTTAAGAGTTTTTGCAGCTATTTTTATTTAAAATATTTTTCAATAATTTTTGAATTTTATCCCTTTTCTTTGTTTCTTATTGGATTAAATGGTTTTCAGAAGCCCTAGAGAAAGTAATTTGAAGATAATGGTTTTTTTTATTACTTTGCAGTTTCTGAAGCACTTTCAAACTTAGGTGACTATGACTTTTAGAATATCAGTTCTTTTAAATTTGGACGGATTTAGGGGTAATTTTCCTTATTAAGGAATATACTGAAAGCTTAAGAAATTGGCATTTTTCTTCTCAGAATTAAAATTTTATTTGAAAGATTAAAAAAAAGTTATGAAGGAAATAAACTTTCCTCCTAAAACTCCTTCCTTTAGATTTACAACGGGTAAATCTCAAAATTTATTCATACTATGCGAGGAGAGGAAGAAAAAAAAAGCTGCTTTAACTTCTCATAACTTCTAGAAATGGCTTTCGTGTAGAGTCGGTCAACCATAATAATATATATATAGATTTAATTTGGTATTATCTCCCCTTTCCAACAATTTTCTGAAACGAGTGAAACGGCATTGTACTCGTGTAATTTTTATCCAATAAATATATGCATAAGAAGACAAGAATTTCTTTAAAAATCTTACGTTTACACAAAATGTCGTTATAATTTTGCCATTTTTTGCAATATAAAAATATTTATTAATTAAATTCTAAACATTTTTTTGAGAATTTCTCTTGATAAATTTCTTTCCGTCGTAACAGAGTTATAACCTGATACAATGAAGTTTCGTTGCAATCATTCGATTTATCCAAATATTCGAATTAAGAGAAGATGGGTCTGAAAATAAAGGTAATAAAAGAAAATAACACTATAAGCTATATTGGATAGTAAAGACTTTTTAAAAATATTTATTGGTTTTAATGAATATTACATAGTAATAAAACGAGCCATGAGTAATTTTTATACATAAGGTATTAATAATAATTAAAAAAATTAATCATAATAAAAATAAGTAATAATAATAAATAAATAGTATACATCATTTTGCATATGATAGATTAACACAATATTTCATCAATGACATGTCCAAAGTTTTTTTGGAGAAAAAAGGACATTTTTACTGCCTTTTATTTCATACAATATTTTTGTAAACTTTAAAAATAATTTTAGAAAAAAAGTTTCTTTTTACTTTGAATTCAAATTAACTAAAATTAATTCAAATTTTATGCAATATTTTGGCAATATATTCATAAAAAATTTCGTGACCAGAAAAAAATTCGAATTATTAACAGAACTGAATTATAAAGGTTTTCAAATTAATCCAATTTCCATAGAATTTTTCATTACATGTAAACATTACCCATTCGCAATGTCCACTGTTGTCAATAACATTTAAATTAACATTAAATATAAAATTACTTGCTGCCGCATTAATTACGAACATGATAATACGCTTTTCAATGCATCGTTCATTACAGAAAGAAACTTAAAAAATTAAAAAGCTTAAATTTAAAATTTATTATTCACAATATTAGCTAGGGATATTCAACGCTAAATTCCCGCACTTTATAACAATTACTTTTGAATGCTTTTTAAGAATCCTTTCACAGATTTTTTTAGAGGCTCAGTGATAAATCGGATCTGTCAACATGAAAGTTTGTTGTTTGTAATAAATATTAATATCGAACGCGTACAATAATAAATTTTAATTAAATGAATTACGGTGCGGAGTTCCAACCGAAACTTTGCACCGTAACCAAGAAACGAAATCCATCGCTTCTTGGATGAACAATCCATGTTTACTTTGAGTTCAATGTTATATTCTTTTTTGTCCAGCTCTGCTCTCTCTCTTTTTTCCCTTTCTTTCTTTGATAGTTATTTTCGCCTGTTCAAATCTTAATGTAAAATTTTACAAAATGTTAGTTGTCATTAATGAGCGAAAACGTCTTTATATGTTTGTATAGCTAAGAAAACTTGACTCAATTAAGAAGAAACAACTAAAAGACTAAACAATCTGATCCCTCCCCTTTTTTTTTTGCAAAATTTCTAAAAGTAAATGGGTCAGGAAGCCTATTTCTCTTGTTATGACGAATGTAACTTCCCGAAGTACGAAAATATATTTTTGCAACAACCCGATTTTAATTCTATATATCAGAATCCCCTCTCCGATTACTGGACCTAGCCGATAGGCATTCCCCGTTTCCTTTATCAATGGTCCAATCTAATTCAAGACACAGTTGAGTGATATTTGATTACTGTATTTATCACGAGTTAAAATTGCTTAGAGATTTATCCTACAGATTACAGATTACTGCTTCTTTTTAGCTTTAATGAAGTTTCACATTTTTCTGTTTTCGATTATTATGCACTATATAGCATTAAAATAATAATAAAGTTAATGCATTGTTGAAATTTCCAAAAAACTACTTATTTGCTTATTTTCTCTGTCCATTGGTATATCTAACAACACATTGAAGTAAATAAGTTTTAAAAAAAGAAAGCAGATTGTTGATTTAAAAAGAGTATCCTGATTTCAGCATAAAAATATTGGTTAATAATTTACTAAGTTATCTGAAATTCTAGTCAACTTGATTCTTATTCTATTATATTCTTGTTAACATTCAGGAATATATATATTTTTTAATTCGTGCAGATACTGTGCTAACAAACATTTTTTTTTTTCCGCCTACGGATTAAAATACCTTTTGTACCTCTTAAAATATCAGGATTTCACTGGTTTAGCGGAAATAATTCCTTTCTCTTTCAATCACACAGTAGATAGTATTATTTTCCTTTTTCTTCTATGTATCTCATGAGTGTGAATAAATTTATTATTAAAGATAAAATGCAGGAATAATTCACTTTAATACTGTCAAAAGTAATGAGCGATCTTGTCTTAAAATAGCTTAAGAGAAGAGAAAACACTTCCCTAATATTTCATCACAATTTTCGTTATAAAAATATGTTGGAATGAGATTTTTTCTTTCTCTCGTAATCTAAATCTTGAAAGAATATTTAAACTGCTTAAAGATATTTTTAAAAGATCACTGACAAACTTGAGCTCAATATTTTTTATTCAATTTATTTGTCAATTATTTTTTTGCAAACAATATTTATTACATAATTTTGAGTTGTTACCGTATGATATTTATAATTTGGACTGAAACATTTACTTAATTTTTGTTTTGATTAGTCTCTCTCGCAATGAATTGTAAAGTCTCCCCGTCATTTTTATTAATTTCAAAAGACTTTTTTTTACATAATTACATTTTTAAACGACAAGTACACCAATCTTGGAACTTCACATGTGATTTAATTTTTTCACTCACGTGAAACTACATTTATGATGGAACGTTCCTTTCCTTTATTTGAATTCATTCCGAAAAAAGTATTGAAACTCGACAAGAAAAGGAATTGTTTAGAAGTGGAGTGAATATATATCCGGAAAGAAATATTCGAGTGTAGATTCTTTACTCAATTATTAGTAATGTTTTTCTAAGCTCTAATCATTAATTCTTGTTCAATTAAGAGGGATTTACTTACTATGGTATATGAAAAACTTACTTTATTCGAGGAAAATTTTATATTCTTCAAAAGCTTTAAACTTGTTTTGTACATGTTCGTTTTTGTTTTGTTGCATGCTAGCTAGTATTTACGAAAATTCAACTAACTTAATATTACATATTTTCTGTCACAAAGAACCCAAGCTGCAAATGGGCCTATTTTTAGGATTTTAAATTTGATTATGGTTTTTACTTGTTTTTTTTAAAGGAACTTAAGATATATCTTTCTTTGATTTAGCAAAATTTTGCTATCAACGAATCAGATTAAAAAAATTCTATATTAATTTTTTTTTTAAGTTTTTGATTCAGTAAAATATTCGAATAGGACACAATTCTAATTCAAATATTGTTGATTTATTAGATGTGCTTTCAAATTCTTTTTCAGTTTAAACTGGTCTCTTAAATGTTATTTTATCATAAAAGTCACCAACTTTGAAATTTCAGGGTTTTTCCCCACCTGCAATTCCAAATAATCTTTAATACAACAAAACAATTCCTTCCATCCAAAATTATTTTTTCTATTTTTTTTCTTCATAGTTTATTTAGCAATAAGAGAGGGAAAAACGATGATAATTTTTATTACTGACTTCACAGTTGATCAATTACCAACGTATTTTTTATTTAATATTAATATAGTTATTCAACTAATATTTACTTTGCTTATTTAATTTGTTATGGGTAATTTAGTATCTGAAGATTATTTCATGTTTCAATATAAATAAATCCAGAATAACATTTTTCAAGAAAATATTCAATTTTATTTTTTAAAAACTCTGCTACATCTTGCAAGTGTTGATAGACATGGGAGTTATTTCTTAATTTTCAACATTTGAATTTATTAAAAATTATCTTAATGTTTCACGAGTGTTAAAATTCACAAGTGTTATTAATCGTAATTGTTTTTTATTCAAAATTTTCTTAACGTCTCACAAGTGTTGATAGCTATGAATGTTTTCTCTTAGTTCTTACTTTTGATTACATTAAAAGTACTCTTAATGTCTAACGAATGTTAAAAACCTGGAAAAAAATTTCTTATAATTTTTTTTATTCAAAATTCTCTGAACTTTTTTTCAAAACTCTGAAAATTCTCTGCAAGAATGCTAATTATCAAGAGCGTTTTTTAATTTACAATTTTAGAGATTTTTTGACATTATATGTGTATGTATATGTATACTTCAGCAAATACATAAATTCTCCAGTAGTCATTTGTACGCATGTTTTACGAAGGAAAATTAAAAACACATATTTTTTTAGCACACAGTAAATGAAATTACACGTGAAATTTAACTCAAGTCTTTCTTATTACCTAATTACTTTCGTATTTCTTAAAAAAATATTAGTTTAGCAAGCACCCGTAGAATATAGATATTATAAAAAAAATCATCTGATAACTTTTTCTATCTCGGCAGATACTGATGCTCGAAATGCTTCAATAAAATTTCAGTTTTTTAATATCACCACACTAAATATACGACTTAATATACGACAAAGGCCAAACTAAATCAGTATGTTAATTTTTTGTATGTTAGATTGTTTTATGTTTTTGATATGTTTGTATTATTTAATTAGATAATTATAACCCTTTTTTCCTAAGGAAAAAGTTTTTTGTTTTACTTTCAGCATTTGCACAATTAATTGATAATAGTTACTTCTTAGTAAAAAGCAGTATTTATTACTTATATTGTTAGATTTAGGTAATGGATGATGTAAAATATTCATACTGATGAATTAATTACTATTTCAATTCTGCAGTGTTTACGTTTTCAATTCCTTTCACTCTCTTTAACTTGTTAAATGCGTTTATATCTTGTATATTTAAATCACTGCTTAACGATGGCTGGACAAGTGGAGTATAGATTTTCCGGTCATAAGTCATGAGGGGAGAGCATCAAAAATATGCTATCTTTGTATATATTTTGTATTTTATTAAATCGTAAGAGACGAGGTTGCATAAAAACTGAATAGTAGGTTTTGGGTACTATTTATCTTCGATATGTTTATCTAGGCTTCCAAGATAAATAGTTTAATTTGAAAGTATTATGCATTTATTAATATTTTTTTATTATTTTTTTTAAAGTTATTACTTTTTTTGCATTTATTATTTTTCTAATATTCTGAATACAGTGTTACTGCATAATGTTTCGTTTATTTAAGTTGAAATTACCTGTGAAATAATGACAGCAAGCGGTCGAACAACACATTCAGTCAAATTTTCCGGTACCGAAGTTTTTTCCGTCCAGTCAGCTTATGATTTCTTTCACTGCCGTACAAGATAGATCTTTTTCGATTTTTAGAGGGAAGCTTATGTTCTAAAAGAAAATACTGACAATCACGTTAGCTATTATTGAGTTTTCTTATTTCATATTTTTCAATATTTTCGAGGGAAATGCTTTCGGATTAAAATGTATAATTAATTATTGCTGAATAAATATCTTTAGTTAATCTAACACCGCATTAATTTAAAATTTCTGGTTTTTCAAATTTCAATACTCTTTAATTTAAATTTAAAATGAAGTAAAAATTAAAAAGTTCCTTTTTAACCTTCATATTTCGGAAGAGTAAAGAAATTTTTCTGAAATAAGTAAAATTATTATTAGTAGTATTTTCATTTTCTTTGAATGAAAATGGATGGAATGCAAGAAGTGGAATCAGGAATGGATCGTAAATACAAAAGTTAGAAGAAACACTAATATAAGCCCAATTTCAAGAAAGACCTACTTCTTTCTCTTTTCCTACTTGCTTCCATTCTGATATAATTTTTTACCTGCCTCGTCAAGATGCATGTTGGTATGAATGATTTTGCGATCTAATTAATACAAACGCTTTTTTTAAATTTATTACGTCAGCATCAACAGCTAAAACTTTTGAAAATATTATTAATTCTTTAATTATTTCTGACATGATATTATGAGAAAACAATAGCTCATTTAAAAAAAAGGAAGGAAGGAAGATGGAGATTTGAATTAAGATAGCAAAATTCTTCTAACTGATAGTTATCATGCAATAGTTTTTATTAATAGAGAATTTTCTTATAGATAGGCCAATCGTTTGAAAACGTTATGCATAATGCGATGTGAGACACAATAACTGAAGCACGTGACTCTGATTTCAATTTGTCTTTCATTAACAAGTAGATTATGGAATTTTTTCTTTGATTCGTTCAAAAAAGCTGTATTTCAATATTTATAGATTTTCTGCTTGTTTTTTTTCTTAATGTTATTTCACTAAATGATTCTAAATCAGTAATGAGTATTATTAAAGTATATTTTCATTAAGATGATGGGAGTTCTTATAGTATAGTTGGCCAATTGTTGCCATAATTTAAATTCCTTGCGTAAGAGCTGACAATGTTTACATTAAATATGATTTATCTATATATATATATATATACATCCGAAATTATATACATCCGAAATAT
>JAPMOQ010006612.1:3456526-3495957 GCA_026543055.1 Argiope trifasciata
GAATAGAATAAAGAATGATTTTGAGTTTATTCCTGGCGAAACTTGGTAATAAAGATAAAATAAAATTTTTGAAAATAAATTATTGCTAAATGATTTTTATATTTTTATCATATCTATGTAAAAATTCACTAATATTGTACACCTGAAACATAAATACTAAAATAAAATATCTGAACACAATTCATATGTCACATATTTCCAAGAATGACACATCCAAATCATTGTTGTGTCTTTTCCAATTTGTGCTTTTAAGGATTTCTTCTTGGCAGATAAACAACAATCTTTAGAAATTACCAAAATTCTGTTTTAAACTGCGAAAAAAAAAAGATGAAATAAAAGTAAAAAATAATCGAATAGTGCTTTACTGGAAGGATAAATTTATAAGGATCACGTTTCTAAAACAGTATGAAAGAATCAATCTCATGAGTAAATCGAAAGTTTCCGATCCAGTATCTCATCTCATAGAAACTTTTTCAACCCTAAAGAAAGTAAACCAAATGGTTGTTAACCCGGAGGCTGTATTTTTTTGTAACAGGCTGCATTTAAACAGTGTTTATAAGTATTGATTTTCAATGGGTACTTTCTAACAGTTAACGAGCTGTTTGAGCTCTCAGGTAGGATTTTCTACTGATATCTTTAAAAGGTTGAAATCTATATTTCCTTCCCAAACTTCTGAGAGCACAAACATGGGGGTGAAATAATGGTTTGGTAAGCTTGAACTCATGGAAACTGCATTGATGCTTCCAGAATTTTTTCGAAGTCTCTAAAAATGAAGTAGATATTTCATAAAACCAGTGAACGATTGTTATATGTTTAAAATTTTACTTATTTATTCATTTTAAGTTGAATAAGTCTTGCAAATGGATTCTATGTAAAATTCGTGACAAATCTGAATCACAAGATCGAATTACTTCATACATTATGATTTATTTTTAATATTCATTTCAAATATTATTCAAAGTCCTAAAATGTGTACTCGAAATTTTGTTTGCCAGAAAATGGCAAAAGGGGGGGGGATTTAAAAAAATATTTTTTTATTAAAGAATAAAGCTGGAAAGTATTTTTCATGGAGATGAAGCGAAAAAAAGAGTTGACATAAATATTCTGACAAATCTTTAACTTGAATCACATCATAATCTAATACATTTGGAATTTTCTACTGAATGCTTATTCATTGTAGCTAAATTTTCCTGTAGTACTTGCATATATTTCCTTTATATTTTTGTTTTGCCTTCTAAAATTATGAATTTGTTTTAAAACATTTTTTTACCTTATGTGTTTTTTTTAGCAAAACAGCTCTTAATTTTTTTTATTTCTCTCCTTTTTCCTTTTTGAGTTTTTATTAATAATTTATTACTGCAAGCATTATAAATCTTATAATTAATTTTCCTCAAACTTGCTGGTAGCCGTGGTGGCCTGGTGATAAGGTCTTGCTTTCGGAACTTCAA
This sequence comes from Argiope trifasciata, assembly GCA_026543055.1. Taxonomy (NCBI): domain Eukaryota; kingdom Metazoa; phylum Arthropoda; class Arachnida; order Araneae; family Araneidae; genus Argiope; species Argiope trifasciata. Next base: position 3,457,975 of record JAPMOQ010006612.1, read on the forward strand.
GTGTCTAAGCTTGAGACTCTATTTCACCTAAAATCCTCATTTTAAACTCGTATGGGGAAGGCTAAATACATCGGAACGACACACCGTTGGCACCTAATATCCGTAATACCCTCTTATTGGTGCGGTAGGGATGTTTAAAGAAGAGTTATTCTCCTTATCGCGGTTACTTTTTAAACCAGCCTCGAAAGGGAATGGAAATGCAGCCATATTAAACCAAGACTCGGTCACAATTAACATATTGAAGGTCACATATGGAAGCGAAATTTAATTAACGTTAATATACTGACTGAAAATTCTAAAACATATTAACGTGTTGCTTTAAACGGGACGTTAATATAACTAAACTAAACTAAACTAAACTAAAATATATTAAAGTTGTATGGAGACGTACAAAGATGGACGTTTTCAGAACTCTGGCATACTAGGAAGCGAGAGAAAATCTATTGGAAAATTCCCTGAACCAAGAATATCCTGAATGTGAAAAAAGATGAGTAAAATTGCGTTAAAATTAAAAGTATAAAAGCTAGAATGTAGATAGAAGTGTCCAATTTATTCAGATATTCCATGTACAGAAAACATGTCTTTTTGGTAATACTCTACTAAAAAGATTAGAATATCCCCTTCCTTTCGAAATACTGTTTTCTCTCAATCTGTAAAATCTACCGTAAACATAATAGTGGATCCGAAAAAAATTATTTACTCAAATTTGTATTAATGTTTTCAAAATAAATTATTTTCATCTCTGGAAGAAACCGCCCATAAACTGGTTTCGAAAGATTATGCCGATTATTATGCCAACATCAGATTTTTTTTTAAATTGTCATCGAACAGTGTCAAGGCGTCATTTAACAGAATTAATAGTTTATTGAGAAATAAGTCGGCTCAAAAAGTTTAAAATACAAAGACGAGTGGAAAATTATTTAAAGAAGAATATCGACTTCGGAACTTGGTCTAAACTCCTAGAAATATACATGTAATGCTATATCAAAGTCAAATACATGCTTATAATATGAGCCGATAATTATTTGTCCATAGTAAACAAAAAATAAATAGTAAGCCACTTAATTACAAAAAAATCCTCTTCCCTAGATCACATTCTGATACACGTAAACTCAAAATATATGAAATTGCCCTTATCATTACGGTTTATACGAGCGTAAATATTATCTTTTCTTCTCCTTCAACTGTTATACGTGTAATTAGAAGAGAAAATCGACAGACAAACATCACTTGGGGACAGAAAAAAAAAATGGAGTCAAATTTTTCTTTACATAGGAGACAAGATTTTTTAAATAAATTAATTACTCATTTTTATATTGTTACGAAACTGTAATGCTGTTTCCTGACCACTTTAGTCTTATTATTGGAAATGAGATTTATAGAGATTAGTATTGGAGCCAAGTCAATGACAATAACCCTGGTCAAAGACTTGGCAATAAAATTGAAAATTCTGGAAAGTGTAAAAATTAGAGCTTTATTAGAAAACGGAATCTGAGGATCTTTCTGCAAAATCCACGTGTTGAAATTCATATGTTGAAAGAACATATGAATGCGAAGAGTAGCCCAAAAGAGGAAATCTTTCTCTGGAGTTCCGCTAGGAGAGCGGGATAATGAGTTAGAGACAATGAACGGTTTTGCTAAAGCTGGTAGTCATGCTTAACAAAGAATTACCGTCTGTTTGTGACGATATTTTGTTGTTATTGCTCTTTTAGTGTATCTTGGCTGTACTTTTTGTTACATGTGCGTCATGTTTTCTGATCTATTCGTGAAGATATTTCCGTTATCCAACTAGTAATAAATTCGTCGTGCACACGCACGCAGGTCAATTTTCATAACAATATGGAGAAACGTAGTGCGAGAAATAGAACCTTTTTTCTGAGAAAACGATGCCCAAATCGAGATAATGAGTTCAGGATTTAAACAGAAAACGGTAAAGGTTGATGCGCAGATTTGCAGATCGCACAGAATAACAATTTCAGGGATTGGAGGTCCTAGGAAAAGATTTCTGAACTTTGGTTGAACTTTTGGTTTTCTTTGTGTTAGAAAGAGTAAGCAGGATTTTTAGCACACTTTTATTAAAATTCCCCACTTTCCTGTTTGTAAGAATAAAATATTGTAATTGATTTGACACTCATTTTTTCGTGCGTGAAAACTTTGAAATTGTGTATACATATATTCTCGATAAAAATATGTTTTTTAGCTTTTTTTAAAAAAATTTCTTATCTGTTAACCTCTTTAAGTAAATAAGTTTCGATTTCTAATGTAATAAATTTGAGAAAAATTGATTTCCATATTTCGTAATATTCATAACAAAAAATTGTAGTTAAAAAAATGGTTCTAACTAGTAGCCACTAGCCATCAGCTTTCTAGTTTGAAATATTGGCCATCCTGTCAATTCAACAATTAATAAAGAATTCTTAGGTATTCAAAACTTTATAGCAATCTTGCAGCATTCTGATTAAATGTCTGTGTTACGAAGTGGCGAAAAAACCCGCAGAAATCGGTTCTGTTGTTATGGGTGACACACTCAGTTTTTTTTTTTCATGTGATATATCAAGAAAATGGAAGATATTTGGGGGGGGGAGGCAGCTCACTATTGATGACTTATCTATAGATCATGAACTTTCAGATGAAATAATCAGCGAGAAATGTCTTCCTGAAACTTTATCGCAAATTCTGTAGTAAAGATGTTATCCCACACCCACACCATCATCACCAAGAAAAAAAAATGTGGGCATTGAAAGAGGTTGCGAATACCTTGCATAACAATGGAGGACATTAATTAAGAAATGTAGATCTTTGGTGTGAATATAACATTTTTACAGAATCTATCATTTTGTGGGTACCTTTTTTCCCACCAATTGTAACCAAAATTTGATACGGAAATTCAGTTGTTGTCACAAAACAACATACCGAATTTCTTTCATTTAAGTCCTTGTCTTTCTCGTTACTGTGCTTACATGCATGCGAAATTGCGGTCAAATATTTGAGCAGTTGGCTCAAAATTTGGCAAGAATCTAAGATTTAAATGGTAAACTTGACCTATACCCTAATTTTATCCCTTCAGCTCTTTGTTATTTGAAGCTATCAAGTTCACTTGTATTTGAACACCCAGATGGCACAAATTTCCTTTGAATAGATTCCGTTCGAAATTTGAAAGAAAAATGGTGAAATGGTACGTACGACTGCCACTTATTTAACTTTTGTAACTTCCAGGGAACATTTCGAATATAGCGATGAGAAGTTGCTGTATAAGTTAACAGGCTGGGGCTTCCACAGGTAGTGCATTATTGGTAGTGTTGCTTTTTTAACAGGACCCTAACCGATGACAGGACATACTTCCAATAAGTAGTGGTAAACCCCTTAACCTTGCATGAAACATGTCATACTAGAAATTGTACATCATTGCAGCTATATTATTATCTATGTCAAGAGACAATTCAGTTCACCTGAATTCTGAAGAGATTTAATTGTAGCTATAGTCAATTTTGTTTATAAAAAAAGGATCGCTCTCAGAAGCAAAATATTAATATCTTCAAATTCAATAGCGCCATAACCTTAAATTGTTAATTAATTATGTAGCATCTAAATAAAACAAAGATTCTTTTTAGCACTATAGTCGAAAATGCAAAACTTTTTAAAACATTTATTACATTTAAATTTGATTAAAATATTTAGAACTGCATATTGCTCAGTACTACGTTTACATTCACGAGAATATACAGAGAGATTAGTCAACTTAGACAAATTTGATACGGATTTGGGCTTAAGTTGTTAAAGCAAAGCAGCTTACCATGTTTATTCTAACTTTGTACGTTTGGTAGTAAAGCGTTCATTTACATTTGGATAGACAGATAGACATACCAACTTCCTATTAATGGATTTTCTTCAAAGTGTAACATAAATCTACTAATTTGCTTTCAAATATCAAATTTCAGCCTTTGGTCTCAAATCACGTTGAAGAACATAGAGGTGGGCATTTTATCAAAAATTTGTTTTTCGAACGAATTTCGAAGAGGCATGAAACGTGTAGATTCGTCAAAATCTCATGGTTGAATTATTTTTTAAAATAATAAAAACTTAATTTTTAGAATTTGGCATTAGATATTGAGTTGCCAGAATTTCGGATATGCTGATACTTTGGACAGTTGAGAATTGTCACGCAATTTCAAAGCAATAATTTCGCTGGCTTTGGAATAACCTAATAACCAAAGCTTTAAAGCAATAATTTCGCTCTGTATACTTCTTATATGGAGAATAAAAATTTATAAGAACCACTAATTTTATTTTTTAATACTCGTTATTTAATTTGCAGGTACTCTCTATATTGTTGTTTATCACATTTATAGAATTCATTTTCTCTCCTTTATACGAAAAATGTATTTTATTATTGACGAAATAATGATCGAGAGTGTAAGAGTGTAAGCCTTAAGATATTGGAAAATGCGTTTTTATCTCTTTTTCCTGAATAACGTTCATTTGGAAACCATTTGGAATTTTAAAGAATGTATTTATATCATTTTCATCTGAATAATGTTCATACATGTTGCCTTTCGCAATTGGCAAGCGACAATATTAAACTACAAATTTTTTTTTCTTCTTCAAAATAAAACCGTGTAAAAGCAAAAATAAAATATTCCCTTTTGTATAATATATACTTTCGTTGAACTGAAAAAAGTTCAAAATAAATATAAAAAAAATTTGGTGCAAAACCGTAAAGTAAATTTCAAACAATTTATAAATTGGAAGCTTTTCTGATGTTTTTAATTCCCATATCGAAAGCCAGACAAGTTGACGACTTCCGGTTGACGGATTTTGTCCGATATTCGGATGAAGTCTACAATTTTGGGGTAAAGATAACATGCCAGATTTTATATGCTTCAATTCGTCATGTTCCGAAATGTGAACGTTTTTTAGACCCGGATTTGACTTAAATGAATGTTCTGTTTTTTCATACGAGAAAAAAAATTCGTTGGTGCTAAGTTTCTTTGATGTTGAAATGACCTGTTGACCTTCGGATTCCATTAGAAAAGTCACGTTGTAGTGTCTACAGTTTATGTATTCGAAATTCAAGATATACAACATGAACCGGGCATATTTTGTAGTAAAATTCATTTTGTCTTTTTTCTGGAAGGGAAATGTAATGAATATTGAGCTATAATTTAAAATTCCATTTCGTATCGAATCATTCCCATCATTCTTGTTTCAGTGTCGATTCAAGCAGTTTAATTTCAAGGCAGTGCATATTATGAGGTCCGTCTTTCAACAAACTAATTAATTATTTACATATCACAGCAAACTTTTAACTTTTTCTGGATTTTTTATTTTATTTTAAGAACTATGAAAATACATGCGTTTTCATTTATCATGACTCATGACTATACGGATTCAAAAGTCTACGCAATTTTATTGAAACATTCTCTAGGTGTTTATAAATACTGTAATAACAATTTTCACGAATTATTTTAGTCGGCAAAAGCCAATGTCTTACAATTCATATAATTTGTATTTTTTTTTAATACGAATTTAAGTATTTGACAGTGAGGATTGTAATATTTTTTAATCAAATTACTTGCATCCACCCACTCCAGATTAGTGATCCTAGGAAGCTGTCTTCCCGAAATTCTGTCACTGTCTTGAATCACAGTAGTTTTTTTTACAAAAACTTTTAGAACAGAATTAATGATAGTTATGATTTTGTATTACGACTAATCCAAGTTTCAAATATCCTTTTAAGATGTCCTCCTGGCCCAAGAACCAAGAAAGCAAAGTTTTCTAAGTTATGAAAATTTTTGTCTCTTTTATTTATTATCTGAAAAAAGTTTATTGTGTCTTTTAATCATTTGTAAGACAACTTTCCCCTTTTCCTAATTACTAGTGCCGCTGGAGGTAGCACCTCATGAATGAGAGCGAGAAGCTTCTGGCATGGTGGCTGCTTTTGGCCACTTTTGAGGGTAAAAGAAAAGGTGGGGGTCTGGTTTCTCCCATTGATGACGGGATGTACTTCTTTAGGGAAGGACTGAACCGTGGCCGGTGACGGCTCTTAGGACTGAACCACAATTCTCGTTAGTATTGCTGATTGCAGTCGACCATAAAAAATCCTGTCGATTCTGCTACATTCTGTGGTGGCGTGGTGGTCGGCTATATGCAAGAAGAAGAGAGTATTGCTGATTGCGGCGGCCCGATCGTGTTCAGAGTTTTTCGTGTGGATTCATGCGGGCCGAAGTTGTTGTTTTATGATTTCCCCAACTACTAATGTAGTGTAATTATATTGCACGAAGAAGTCTATGATTAATGTGAATGATTCCACTCCAAATGTAAACATTTAAGACTCGTAGCAATTTTTATACTTTTGATTGAAAGTATGTCGTTGCTTTAATAACATCATTTTTTAAAAATCATTTTTACAAATTATTTGAATATCACTGTTTCGAAATAATAATAATTTTTTTTCGCCTGTTTTTACACTTGTGCTATTTCCCCATAACTTTTATCAGACTTTTTCATTCTTTCATTTATTTTCTTTCCTTTTTTAAAGAAGAAAAAGAAAAGAGAAAAAAAAAGGATAGAAACTTTTTTAGAGAACAAGGCTCAATGTAGAAAATTTGTCGTCGGCTTAGCATTGCGATATATGTCGAATAGATTTGGAGGTTCTCCCTAAATCTCCAGGCATGAAGTGACCGTCTACAAATCTTTCTACGGAAAATCAGTACAGCATTGCTTTGCACTTCCAATAATCAAAATATTACTGAGAGACTCTCCGATCATTTCAAACTAATCACAAAATGCCTTATCCATTAAAAAATGCAAATAAATATCAGCAGATACAAAGCTACCCAATTTACCCGGAAGAGGGTCCTTCCCCTATCAAAAAATATTCCATAGAATGACAGTATGGTCTACAATGGCATCACTTTGGATAAACATCTAACAAATAAAAAAATATTAAGAAAACCAAAAATAATTTTAAAGGTGCAAACGTGAAACTTTACTTATTACTGAACTACAAATTGTCTGAGAGAAAACAAACTCCTAATATGTGTTGTAGTTACTTATGGCACTTTACAAGCCCGCTGACAGTATCTGTCAGCGATTTAAACCGAAATGAGCGTCTTTTCTTTTTCCAGTAGTGCCAACAGTGTGACTTAGCTACTTCATGCTTCACATTCGCTTGCACAACCTCTTTTTATGCGGGGGGGGGGAGGGGCGCTGACGCTCACTCAGGGATTGAACAATTTCCGAACCGGGACTTGAACCCAGGAAGCCCAGATCACGGGGCAGACACTCTACCCCTATGACGGAACGTTGGCCTTAATATGTAAAACTATGGTACTACCTCTCAATTTTATACTTTCCCGATATGAGCGTTAGTTGCTAAAACTCACATCACTGATCTTGAAAAATTGCAAAATGTGACGGCTCGACAACAACATGCCGTGGCTAGTTAGGAATAATGATATTCGTCGAAATCTCGATAAATTCATAAATTCCATAAAATTTGTCATTAAAATTTTTACAAACTAGACAAAGAGGATAATATTGCAATCCCAGACTCAAAGTTCCCTGAAAATACCAAAAGATCTTGATGTGTCCAATACAATTGAATGTATTTGTTGATTTTCCATGTCAACTGACCCAGGGTCGATTTTGTCCAAACTTTATTGTGCAAACTTACTCTCTCCCTTTACTTTTTTCCTCTTTAAAGCTCTGAAATAATTATTATTCGATAAAGTATTAAATTCTTACGCACAATCATTTGCTAAGTAATTTCATTTCCCCTTAAATACCCTAACCACTTGCAATGTCGGAAGGCTAAGAACTTCGTTTTCCACTCTCTGTGAATCATCCCTCAAATCGGCAAAACTCATGACATTTGAGCTTGACCGATGGAATTCGATACGAAGTTTTTGCACTAAATTGGTAGATTACTTTCAAACAGGGTAACAGGGTTTTATTTAAATTCAGGGGCTTGGATAGTTGCAAAAAGATGAGAAGCAAATGAAAAAAAAGATAAGAAAGATGAATGGAATTTAATACGTAACCATTATATAAGTTTGTACTTTTCTATAAAGTTTTGAAACTATTATATAAATTTGTACGTTTCTATAAAATTTTGAATGAAATTCATTTACGAAGTGAAGTTTATCTGTCCGTCCGAGTACAAGAGAGCATACATAATTTCTATAAAACGTAAACAGCTACATGAATAAGATTTGGTACATAATTTTTAGAGTCAAATTGTAGATTTATTTCAAAATTTGAGGAAAATCTGTCTATGAGTTGACTGTCTGTCTGTCTTAATATTCTCATTCATGCAAACACGATAAATCAAAAAAGGAAAGCTTTAGATAAATGAGATTTGAAATTTGGTTATATTATCGAATCTGTAGCGAATTTGGTTTTAGTAGTTCGTAAAAAGGATGTCCAAATTGTACATATTTTTTCCTTCGGGATGCTATAAAGTATAAAAACACTCATGTTCGAGTCTCCGAAAATAAAAATCTGAGCATTCGTAGCTTTCACAAATTTTTAAGCTGAATGGGAATGGAATATCGCCCTTATTAGTAAGTTTGACAGAAATTTGTAAGGAAGCAATTCTCCTCGTTCTTATTTCAATTCCATTCTATTTTTCAATCTTAAATTTGTAATTCACTATTATAGAATTTTGAAATCAATTTTTCTCAATAGGGGTGGGGGTCTACTCTCATGTAAATAAAATAAAATAGAGGTTTTAAATGATAATTAAGTTTTCAGGACATTACAATTGTCTATTGCTATTGTATCAATAATATAGAAAATCCTTATACATCAGAAAGAGAACGAAAATTTAGTTTTAAAATTCCATTTTTACAAATAAGACAGGAAACAAAGCAATTACAAATTTGTAAAGGTGAAATAAAGGAATTATAAATCAAAATATTATTTCTGTAAATTTTCTTGAAAGTTTTTGGGAATCAAACTGCTTTGTAATTTCTTTTGTTGCATTGCGAATTGTTAGAAAGCATTTTAATCAAGATTTTTCCATTTCTGCATTGCTTCTTTTATGCTGAATTATATGAAATCATGAACAACAGTTTGACAATTTGACCTCAAATCTAGATTAATGACATATTGAATATTGTGTGTATCAAGATGATTATTTTTCATCAATAGAAACCATTCGTTGGACGTTGTGTTGGATGACGCAAATTCATAATAAATTTCTATTAACAAATGGTAAGTATCAACTTCAGGACTTTTTTCGCATTAAAATAATAAAAAAATCTTTCCACACATCTCCAAAACTCGAAATTTTAATTGGATATAAATTATTTTTGAGTACAATTTAGACTTTCGTCATGTGCTAGTTTCGTAGATTCCCTTTCATGAAAAGTGGTATCAAATCTATAAACCAAATAAATAGAGTAAAATGTTGCATCTAATGTAACTATCTGTTAATGGTCTTAGTTATCAAACTTGGACAAGTATACAGCACTGTGAAAGGATGGGGATTCGTATCTGCAGCGATAGTTTGTGTTTTATTGTTCTCTTGAAATTAAGCTAATTTTAAAGTAAATGATGGATTTTTTTTTAATATAATTTTGTTCGAATTGCGTTGAAGACATCCTGGAATACAAAGTGTGTTAAAATTTTTAAAAACTGTTTTAGAATTTTGTTGTGAAATGCATTTTTGAAGTAATTTGTTTGCGACGTTCACCTATCGGGGGGCATTTTTGTTATTTATGTACATTCTGCATTTGCGATTAAAGTACTTGCGTTCCCAGTGGAATTGTTATTAGGACTTGTGTGCATGAACTATTTGTAGAACTCGGATATTGTCCTACCGTATCCAAAGTTTTTTATTGTGCAGACTCTTATTTTAAATTCCATTTTATGGAAGTTTTTACCATAAAGATATTAAATATTAGTAGCCAACAAGATTGTTTGGAAACCTTTCTGTTCTCTTTAGTGCATCTAATTAGATGAAATTTTGTTTTGCCAACTAGACTTTAAAAAAATGGAATCAGATAACAGGACGAATATGAAAAATTGTGCTAATGACAGTGAAGTTTTAACTGATTATGAGATTTTATTCCCTAATGGATAGGAAACATTAATCTCCGGCACACTCATTCCAATTTAAAAAATTAAAGGGAATATGAATATTTTAAAAAATCATCGGATTCTGATTCAAACGAAATGATATAACCTTCAATGCAGACAGTAGCAAAATAAAAATGGCCACAAAACTGAAAAAGAAATATGTAAAAATGAAAACAGGGGAAAATCGCAATAAAGATAAAAGACCATGCATTCTTTGTAAAGACAAAGATAAAGAAAGAAATAATGGGGTTTCAAATGCTAAACAGACAAAAAATGCGGATGCAAGTAAAAATGAAATTACACCTGAGGAAACAGAGCAGCCATCGGACCATTGAGTATATTGGAAACATTTGAAAATATTCTGCAAAAATATAGGATTGAGGGTAACGCTTCTGAAGAACTGGGAGACTTTTCTGAATATTTTGTCAAATTCTTCAGGAAACAACAGATGGTAATCATGTACCATCATTCGCAAACGTGGTTAAAAAGTGAAACAGTGATAGCATAGTGGAAAATAAAAAAAACTCCATTAAAACCACGTCTAACTTTTATAAGAAGGGTCCAAGCATCCAAGAAGCTGCTGGTGAGAGAAGAAAGGAATCAATTACAACAAAAAAGGACTAACCCGAATGAAAAGGTTAATAAAGCAACTGTTGCTTAAATCCAAAGCAAACCTATCAATATTGGTGGTTAGACCAACTACAGAGACAATAGACTCATCTATTAAATATCATCGATCGGCAAATATCAGCTGAAAGGAGATGGAAAAAAATTATGGGTTTGAAGCCAGCAATGGGAAATGGAATTTTGGTTCAGGTTGAAACACCGGAAATGGTCATAAAGTTAAAAGATGCAATTAACAGCCACACAAATGTGCAAAATGTATTCAATGCTGCTACTCTACTGATTAGAATGCCTCAAATAATTATATATGATGTGGAAAAGAGTGAGAATTCAAGGGAGGAGGAATTGGACTTTCTCAATCAAATCAAGCGAAGTTTAGTTTAGTTATATTAGCGTCCCGTTTTAAAGCAACACGAGGGCTATTTTGGGACGGACCTCGTAATTTTGAACCACTGTCAGATGACGAGGACGACATCTGAACTGCACCCCACTCTCCACCCCACGCCACAGCGGGAGGACGTTTGGCCTGACAGATTTAAAGTGCAAAAGACCCCCTCACACGACGACTCTTCGGTGGACTCGAGTCTCGATCCTGAAACCCTCCAGTTCCGAAGCCGAGACCTTACCACCAGGCCACCGCGGCCATCAATCGAAGCAATGACATAGTAAGGAATATGCGGGTTCTGTATAGGAAAAAAGGTAGAGGCAGCTCAACTCACTGGATCCTAAGTTTGGATCCAAAAGCATTCCGTATAATTTAAGATAAAGGAAGACTATAGTGTGGTTTAGGTTCGTATAGATTTAGAGAATTTGAAGAACCACTTAGATGTTTTAAATGTCTCAAATTTGGGTATGTTCGATCTAAATGTATGCAAAAAGAAGAAAGCTGCTCCAAGAACTTGGAGCTGCATAACTATAAAAATTGCACAAAGTAAAATTCAGGATGCAAAAACTGCAAAGAGTATCGCAAAAGAACAAAAAATAGAATTCGAACGGATCATACTGCAACATTGGAACATTGCCCTGTATTTGTCAGGGAGAGAGATCAGTTGATTAAACAGATGAATTATGGATATTTTCTCAATGTTTTTTGACTGGTTATAATATAAGTCGAGGTAAATATGCTACAAAAGAACTCTCAAATTTATTTGGGGACAACATTCCAGATACTTACTTGCTACAGGAACCGTAAACAATAAAAGGAGAAATAATATGACTTCGCCCAGGATGGTTAATAATTTCCCCCCCTTACTGGAAAGCGATAATAACAGGAAGAAACCAAGATATTTCTTATTAACAAGATTTATAGCGAAAACATAGTAGCAAACAATTTGCCAGTAAGAAATAGCGAAATTACTGTGGTATCTGCATACTTCCCACCGACTCACATTGAGGAAGAAATCTGCAGAATTCGAACTGTTGCGGATATCATCCATCTACGAGGAGATTTCAATATTCACAGTTCTCTATGGGGAAATGAAATTCCCGATCATATACCACAAGATGCAGCCGCTAGTTTATAGAATTCACTTTTAAGATAAACCTTGTTATTTGGAATGATCCAAACTCATTGCCAACATTTCATTCTGCACGTGGGAGAAGCTGGATTGATGTCCCCTTATCAACTAAAGACCTGCATGACCAAGTAGTGGGATGGAATGTAGTCCAAAGTATTCTGAGTGTCCATAGTTTTTTGGATTTTCAAATTATTATAGGTGGAAAAGTTTTTTCCAACAAAAATATTTAAATTAAGCAAGAGGAAAATTCAGAAAATTAGTTCTCAAAAGGCTGAAAAATATACTAATATAATGGAAACAATGCAAAGGATAAAATCTAAAAAAGATTTAGAACTATGTGTTAAAGAATTTACAGAATTCATCCAAGGAATTAGACATAGATCAAACTGTAAAGAGACAAATTATGTCAGGGTCCTCTAGTGGAACGCAGAATTGAAGAAAAAAGACAAGAGTCTTGAGGTATAAATACCAACGATGTAAGCACACTGAAGAGAGATTAAAGGCAAATTAACAAAAAAAATAATGAATTAATATATAGAGGAATGTTAAGAAAGAAGAGTAGTGAATGCTTTGAAAAGTTATGTAACGAAATAACAAGAATGAACCCTTTTGAGCTGCCTTATAAATTAGCGGCAGATAAAATGAAAAGGAAAACCTTATTGCATGGTGTCAAAAAACAGGACGGAACAAAAACCAAAACTACAAAAGAAACTATTTAAATTATTGTGAGATGACTTTTTAAAGAGGAACAGTCCCAAAAAGAGAATAAAAAACAGAAGAAAATTAGGAAAAGTATTGTGGAATATAAAACGATAATTATATAAGGAAAATCATAATGAGGAAAAAGGTAAAATATTCACAATAAATGAAACAAGAACAACGATTAATAAAATGTCTAAAAAGGAAACACCTGGATTAGACAGCATTCCAATGGAGATAGTTGCTGAAATTAACAGAAAGAACCGGTTCATATTTTTATCAAGTGCTTAGAATTAGGCGCGTTCCCTAATCAATAGAAGGTAGCAAAACTGATTTTAATTCCTAAAACTGATAGAGACTTAGAGGATAATAAATCCTACAGACCAATTTGTTTGCTAACAACAACAAGGGAAATTTTGCCTAAACTGATAACGCAACGAGTGTAGCACTTATTGCCGACACAAAACAGACTGCATCATGATCAACATGGTTTTAGATATAACGACTCTTGTGAAACAGCCCAAATTACACTATGGAGTAAAATAAAAGGTGCGATGAATCTAAAACTAAAAACAGCAATTATATCCTTTTATGTAGTTGGAGCAGTAGATTCGGTATGGAGGCAAAACCTTTTATTGCCCTTATAAAAATGAATTGCCCGAACAATCTTTTTAAGTGATTAAAGATTACTTAAGTGAAAGAAAATGTATTTACCAAGATGGAGAGAATAATTGGGAATTTATATTGGACTAGCTGATACCCGACGTGTTGCTGTCACTGAAGAAATAATTTTGGCAATATCGTTCGAAATTTATTGAATTGATTGAAATAATCATATTTATTTTCGTATCGGAATTGAATACATTCATAGAAATTGAATGATATATAAAGGAGAAGTAGAAAAATATTAATTCCTTTCTTTTAAAACTTTATGATTCAAAAACTTTAGGGTAGGCAATATTTTTTTCCGTCCAGCATAGAACTGTATAGAATCGTATGAGCGATACGGCGGCCCATAAGAGACATACAAACATTCATTTTTATTTATATAGTAACACAATTTTATTATGCATATAACCGCCCCGTATATGCCAGTAATAGGTATTCAAAGTTTTTTCGCAATTGGTTGAGCGGCACGGAAGCGCTAAAGAGACATACAGACAAGCATTCATTTTTATTTATATAGATAGAGGAGTGACACAGAGTTCATGCAGCGGGGCGTAATTCTGGAACTTAGCTATGAATTCTGCATTTAAGATCAATATTCCAGATAACTTCTTTATACAAGCGTATACCGATGATGTGCTACTAATAATCTCGCGAAGAACCAAAAATGAACTGGAAACTAAAGATGAACAAATAGGCTAATAAAATAGGGCAAAATACACAAACCTGAGTTTAATGAAAGAAAAACAATTCAAATGCCTATTACATTTGGAGAACGTTTAAAATTGACTCATCCACCTAACATAAAAATGGGCAATAACAACATAAATGTGTCTAATCGAATAAAATAGGAGTTACACGGGACAGTAAATTAACATTTACGTCGCATTTTAGAAAAGCTCCCCAAAAAACGTTGATGTATTCACATATAGACTAGTGACAGTTGCGGTTAAATTTTATAGAAAAAGAAAATACCATCCAAGAAGAATCTACACTAGGGCCATTGAGCCATTTGTTCTTTTCGGGCATGGATCTGAAGAAAATCAGAGCAGCATTAAATTCAATACAACGGCGTCTTCTGATCATTATGTCTGGGGCATATAGAGCCATTTCTACAGAAGCCCAACAGGGAATTTTGCCTATGGATCTCAGAGCAACGGAAATACTCAATAAATTTCAAATAAGAACTTCTAGCAATAAAGTTAAAATAGGAAACAAATGTTTCAACAATAAAGATTATTAGATGTATTTCGACAAGTTCTAACAACAAACTGCCGAATGGTTTATTCATGGTTTTCAAATTAAGGTCCCAAAAATGGATGAAATAGAATTTTTTACAGATGGTTCAATAGATGAAAATAAAGTAGGAGTTGCAATAGTGGTTTGCTACTATGTGTAAAAGATAGATAAAAGCTTTGTGAGATTATCGAACCACGCAACACGTTTTCAGGCAGAAGTGCAAGCTTTGAAAATGGCTATTGAATGTTGTGAAAGGCTGGAGGACGGACAGAAGTGCTCGATTTTTTCCGATTCTTTCTCCGTTTTGCAAGCCATACAGTCATCTCACAATTGTAATATGGAAATAGGGACGGTTGAAGAAAAGATAAAAAGTGTTAAAATTAACAAGTTGATAGAGCTGAATTGGATTAAGGGCCATATTGGGATATATGGTAATGAAAAGGCGGATCACTATGCGAAGTTGGCGACACAGAAAGAGAATATTGATATTATTGTCCCCAAATCAGGTGGTGTTTTAAAGGGGGAGTAACTTTCAATTTTATTCCTTATCCGGAAATTAAAATAAGAAGATGCCATCCATTTATAATCCAAATAATATCTGGATATGGGAGATTTCCTGCATATTTCCAAAGATTTGGAAGAACGCACTAAAATAAATGCCTTTGTGGAGAAATCGGTACTGTGTACCACTATTTAGTGGTATGTATAGAGGACTCAGATTTAAGGAAAAACCTGAAGATTGTAAATAATGATTTAAGTATAGTACTGAGGGTACCAGGTAATCTCAAAACCCTGAAGGATATGATATCAAAGATTGATAGTTTCATTCCAACTGATTGAGAGTGTGCAGATGGGGAAAAAGTTATTTACTACCTCGAAAGGAGTGTTAGTTTGACTGATCGGTTAATGTAAGGTTGGACAATACTTATTCAGCAGTCGACCACAACAAATCCTGTCGATACTGCTACGTTCAGTGGTGGCTGGGTGGTCGGCTGTATATAATTAGAAGAAGTGCTGCGAAAGAACAAGACTAAAAATCATTTTGTATTTTCATAAATAGGCATTTGTTAGACAATATTAAAGATTTATTCATTAGGTCAAGAAATCAAATAAACTTCTGAATTCAAACATTTTTTATAATATCTCCCAAAAATCTGGAGAAATTTTCTTTGAACTTTGGGGATATAAATAATATGCATAAATGCGTATTTTATCTTCTAGCTTTGGTCAGGAGGAAGTAAGGAGCCTTATTGGTCAACAAGAAAAATATTTGAGAATTTGCTGAATTACAAAAATGGTTTGCAATGTTCACGAATGGATTTATTTGCTGTGTACAATACTTATTTGCATTTTTGTAAAAAAAATTTTTTAAAAATTCAGGAAGGCATAAGGATTTTTTTCTCTTATAACATTCAAAGCTTTCATAAACATTCTTTAAAACTTATAGAATATTTGACAATATGTCAGAAAAACATTCAAATAAAATTTAAAATAATTTTTTTTTTAAATATTGTAGAGAATGTGCGTATTTGTAAGAAATTTTAACTGTGTATTCTCGAATTATACTTTTTTGCCTTTTATAATTTCAAAATCAGATATATTTATATATTATAACTGAAATAAAACTTTTGGTTGAATATCGCTTGAATTCAGAAATATATCGGCATTATATCGAATCGATTTTTTTTTATTTTCTAAGAGAACAGCAATGAAATTCGCAGCTGTAGCATCTTGAAGGGATTTATAGAGAATTTCATTTCTTGAAACTGAAATTCTGTTGACTGCTTTTCAATATTTTACCGGATATTACAGATGTTCATCAGGATTTTTTTTTCTATACAAGTTACTCAATAAATCCGACTTAAAAATTATTATGAGAAAAATATGTTCTAATTCGTGCGTGCGTATTTAGAACTTTTTCCTGTAATTATACATTATCTAATATTTTAAATTTTAATTTAATGTAAGGCTTTCTTAAAATATTGTCGAAAATTGTATATGTTTCGAGTAATTTGACTGAAAATTAGCATCTATATCAATATATTCTTCTAAAAGCAAATAGATATGTGGAAAAATTTGGATTTTTTTTTTTGAAAATTCTTTATATCTTTTAAAAGTGCAAATAATAATAAAATAAAACATTTATGATTATTATAAATAATATCCAGTCTTCTGTAATTTTAAGAAATCCCAATTTTTTCCTCCCATACGAATTTCTAATTGGTCCCATAAATATTCTTGAGACTCAATCTCACTTGGAAAAGTGAATTCAGTGAACGGACGTCCGAATTTCCTTTCTTTACAAAGCCGAATTTCAAGGAAGATTCATCTGAATTTCGGTACACATTCGGAAAAATGTGCGAGTCCAAAAGATATGCTATACTGGCTTCTATGTGTACAAGAAATCGCTTTTCATATGTTCTGCCTGTTAGTAAATGTTACCAATTTCACATAATCCTAAAGAATATCTTGATTTAAAAAGTTTAGAAATAAGAATTATTTGGAGCTCATTTTTCCTTAAAGATTTATTCAGAACAATTGTGCTTACAAACTTTTTCTCTTACGTAAGGAAATAGATTTTAAAATTGTATTTGAGTCCTTATTTAAATATTTTGTAGCTCTCTTTTTTCACTACGAATATGCGTACTTCTTAAAATTTGTTTCATTTAATTATCATAATGTAAGCGATCATGTGAACAATATTTAATGAAAAATAGACCTCATTGTTTAAGGATTGGGGGGGGGATCTACAACGTAATATTAAGATTGATATATCATATGAAAGGTGATATTTTTATTCATTAAAAAGTCAGTCGACTATTTTTCTATTATTCAGCGAAACGTAATTCGTATTTTTAGAAAAATAATATTTGTTTTCTCTTACTATAACATAAAGTACATAAAAAAGGGCCTGGAATAAATTTTCTTTTTTAAAAAGTACCCAATATATGACGGAAATACGAGAAATGAAACATGTGCTATGATGAAAGATTTTGCGTATATAATAATTATTATTACTCTGATGTTTTCGCTGTTTCTTGAGGCAGGATTGGGCTCGTTTCTTTATAAGTTCGATTCTCAGAATAATGGCGAAATAAATCGTTCTTTTGCAATGCTTTCTTAAAAACCTTAGGTTTTGAAAAAACAGCTCTGTTTTTGGAACTGGTACAATTCGAGAAGATTTTTATATAATCTTCTCAAATTGTAATCAATACTTTATATATCCTTAAATATTGTCTAGCATTTGATAATTAATAATATGGTCACTGAACTATTACAAATTTAAGCTCTTAAATTTCGTTACAATTCTAATTATTTTTATGTATTAAATTTTAGTGATGGTTTCTTGGCAATTCTTTAAAAAAAAAACTAAGCATTATCATCTTATTTCAAAATGTTATTTTTAATTAAAAAAATAAGTTCAGTTAAATTCTTTATTACCAAAGATAAAATTTCCCTATTGTTTTATTTCCATATTTTAATCTTTGCAATCGTTCCGATACATATTATTGAATTATTTTTGGGGAATAAATTCAACGAAAAACAAAACGCTAAGAATTCTTGAAGTATATTTCCTTTAGTAACAAAAACAGTTCTGCAAAACTTCAATTAATATCTTCAATAAAAATTTAGAGCTAAAAAGAATTCAAAATAAATAACCTGCTTAAACTTATATTTAAGCAACTACTGATTCTAGTTTGATAAAAAATAATAATTGTTGCTGATTATTTGAAAATTTACTCTTACAATATATTTTTCCATTCTTCAATTCTATATGTTCCCCCTTTTAAAATTAAAATAAATAAAACATTTAATGTTTTATTGAACAAATTTTCTAAAATCTGGTTTATAAGACTCTTCCTTAAAATTTAAAACTTTTGCATTGAACTGATGTATTTATTTTCTTAAAATTCTTTAACATGTACTCTAAAATTATAAGTGGGAGTGAGAATCTTTAACTTTCATTTGTGAATCATACTTGAAACATTATTTAATAAATATCCTTTTCATCTTTCGATATTTGCCATTAAAGAACTATCCAAGCAGAATGTAAAGTAAAACGATCTGAGCATATTCTTTTATAATAAATAAAACGCACTTTTTATATTGTAAACTAACATGTATTACGATTTAGTTTTTTTTAGTTATATTAACATCCCGTTTTGAAGCACCACTTGGGCTGTTTTGGGATGGACCAATTTTTAACCGCAGTCAGATGACAAGGACGGCATCTGAGCTGGCACTCCCTCCCCCTCTCTCCAAACTTCCTCAACAACGGGTGGACGTTTGGTTCCGACGAATTTAATGGGCACCAGATCCGCTTACACGGCGGTTCTTCGGTGGAATCGGGCCTCGAAACTGCAGCCCTCCTGTTCCGAAACCGAGACCTTACCACCAGGCTCATGTATTACGATATTTCTGTTAATCTTTATGAATAGGAATTTCATATAATGTTATTAATCTATATACATATTTAAAATTACGGAATTCATTTCATCGTGACTATCCAAACAGATTAATTAAATATATTACTAAAAAATAAAATAAATATAAAACCCAAAAATTGTTAATGAAAATATAATATATCTGTGTGAAAATATTCGAAATTATATTTTAAAATATTGTTGTTGTTAAAATATAAAATGAATATACATGTATATAATGTATAATGATTTCATAAGGCCCCTAGGTATATAGGTCCAGGCCCAACAAGCTTAATCCTTTCCCATTATTGTGATTGATTTCTTAAAAGTTTATTATAAGTATATGATAATTTATATATTTCAAATATACCACGCAAATGTTTTGCTGTTGTGGAGAGAGGGTAACAATATATTTTTATTTAGTTTTCAGTTTATAGGAATTGTTGCCAGTATGATTTATGCCCATGACTCCCTTTTATATAGATAGCCGCTTTTTGAAATCACCTTCATCAGTATAGTTTGTATGCATATGAACTTTGTTGCCTCCCCTTAATCATAAGGCAGATGAGAAAATAGGAAGATGAACATCAGGATAGGGGTAGCACAATTGGGATGTTCATTGTGGTAGCACAGAGAGACAAATTAAAGTGGCTTGCATATCATCTGGAATCACAATTTGACTAATAAAAGATTGAGACAAGATTCTCGTGACTATTGTTTTTTGTTATAAGAACCTTACACGAAACGTTTCCTGTGAATGTACAAAATCTCTTTATATCACTGAGTCTGTTCTATATAACACTGGATTTTTGGAATACAATTTTGGACATAAGGAATGGCCGATTGCTCATCCGATCTAAATACAATGCCGCATTCACTTCTCTATCAAAACGGATTGATGCTCAGCAGAACCTATTTTGACTACTCTATAACCATAAAACGGTCAAAGCCTATTAACAGAACGGAAAGGAAGATTTCCTTAGTATTTGCTGAATCATCTCTCAAAGTCCATGCTAAACCATTATCCCTCCATTTTAGTTGTTCAGGATTATCACATACCCTACTGATATAACATTTAATTCCATATTGAATTTGTTTATATTTTTACTTACAAACATTGAAGCTGCTTAAAATCTCCACAAACGCTCAAAATATTCTTTTATATAAAGAATAAATACTTCATAAGCCAAGTTTGTTAATAGCACACGTTTGCAAGACTGCTTAGAGGCACATATTATGTTTTTTCTGACAATTAAAACATAGTATTTCTTCAAAAAAGGGAGTGATTCGTCACATTTTTAGCTGTGTTTTACAACATCATACAGATAGAAAAGAGGAATGAGTGAAGTGAATAATGCATGGGAGAATCTAACATTTTGAAATAATATCAAGAATATATATTGTTATTTAGACATTTATAAATAATCAATAACTGGATAAGGGGGGAAAATATATTTTTTGATATATAGTCCCTTCGAATAGCTAAAAGTGTTCCTTGTGCTTTTTTTTATATACGTCAAGGTTACAGACATTCCGCCTTTCGACAAAAGCAATTTCTTGGACTCTTGCAGCAGCGGCAGAATTTGCCTATTTGCAATGGATCATCTGGCATGTTTTACAGAATATAACTAAAAGCATTCTTCCACAGCATGCTGTACTTTTTTCTCTTTAATCATGTGTTTCGCTATTTAAACAATATAGTAATTAACATTATTTTGCATTAAAAGTAAGCTCGCCGTGATAATCGATCCAATCTGTCGACACTACCAATAAATCAATCAGTCTGCAAATAAATATTATACAACTTCTCCACGAATGTTGAGTAATTTCTAGTATTCCTTTTCTTCATATCAGAAAGCATCGATTGCCATATTCAGGAGTTCGCTTTCTTTGAGTAATATTTCAATTTCCACGAATCACTCGAAGAGATAAGGACAAAAAATGCATAGCATTCGTTTATACACTTGGAGGCCAACTTTATGAAGCTCTATGAATACACTTAGTCTTGTTAACGAAAGAAACGATGTGATGTGTTTAAACGATCTGCTGACATCAGAAACCGATTGACACTTGATATGATAGCATGTGGAGGACTTATGTCTTTATATTATTTTTTCTTAGAATCAAATTCACAGCTGGGAAATGATACTCATTTTTATTTCAATAGATTCAGCAATATTATTATGTACTTATACAAATTTCTCTCTCCCAATAATCCTCTAGGCATTGTTTTCCCGTAAATCACGCTGCTTTAATGCTTTCAAACCTCATTTCTATACATGAAAAATTTTGAGCAATCGTGTTTTACGAATGAGGCAGCGAAACAAAGAAACTTCTGTGAAATCTCAATTTCAGTAATTGTATCTCATTTTTGGTATTTGACGTCATCAATGTTGATTTGCATGTAGTTTTCTCTAAATTATAACTGTTTCAATATAAATTAGTTATCAGTAGACTTAGCTTAAATTAAAGTTTTGCGTTACCATAATTTTTTAATCAGTGTATTTCAGCGCTTTTCTAAAATTTAAAACAGTTGCCAGGATTCTTCAAAAAAGCTTAATTATATACCTTAAAATGTTTCCATGATATAATTGCTACATAGGTGAATTCTATAGTTAAAAAATCATGATTGTCCTTCCATTTTTTCTAGATTTAATGCATGCTGCAATTTTCGTGTAGAGCACACATATCAAATTTGACTCATCTCGCTTTTTTTAAGTGATCTTATTTGCATGCGTTCTGACAGGCAGATAGAGATACCATTAAGTGTGTGTGGGGGGTTCAGATCCTTCCCCCCCACACACCGAACTTAGAAATTTCAAAAGGAGTAATTCGTCAAAATCTCGAAGTGGAATTTTTCTGATTATTATAATATTTTTACTAATGCATACACTTAAACAAATACACAGAAATCACCATGAGTTAAAGAGCAATTTCGTCATTTCATCATTTCCTTCGCACGAAAACTGACCCCACGCCTTTTTCACCAGATTTCTACTCGATTATCCTTCCGATGAACAAAAAAATATATCGCTCCCACTACGAAGTGCTATTTTTCTTTTTTCTGAATGCATGACCTAGTTTTTTTTCAAATCTTTATTATTGTTAAAATTTCTTCAGATATCGAGAATCGATTTTCAAAATTATTTAGTGGCGTTATCTTTAGAAAGCGTATTTGTATCCTTCACACATACGCATACGCAATGTCAATTTTTGCAATCCAAGGTGATCCTATAAATATATTTTAAATGATATCTGCTTTCCTTTCTGTTTCGTTATCAGTCCTTAACCGACAGAGTGTCACAAAATTTCTGTCACGTACGTCAGTAACCGGCACGGACGTATATGCACAATACTGGTAGAAAACTTAATACTTTTTCTAAAAATAAAAGTTAAATAAAAATACTGTTTTTGACCTTTTTTGGGCAATGAACCTTAAATGAATCGATAACGAACTAATGCCGGATTTTTTTCAGGGAAGCCTTAAATGTGTCAGCTTCTTGTTACATAAGTACAGGGGTTAAAAACTTGTCTATGTTTCCATATTCTTGTTCATGTTATAGTCCTTCTATACTTTCCTTGAGACTCGCCGTAATAAGAATAACTGTTGCTCCTGGTTGCTCATCTGCGCTATTATTATTCACAGGAGGCGTAATTACTTATATTGTCTACTGTGTGTATTTGCAATTTTTTTACGATATTTACAGTAAAAAAAGTACATTACCTTTTATTTGTCGAAAAATTCTCAAAGTAATATGAAGAGACCAGAGCAACGTCTCCCTAGAGGTCCACTTCAACACCTTCAATCAATGGTGTAATGATTCAGCTTCTATCCGGTCTAACCATTGTGGTTTCTTTTTCACACGCTCCATAATTGCACTTTCCAGATTGGTCTCCTCAATAGCGACGTTTTATGGCAGTGCAATTACTTACAGATGGACAGTGGAGAGCCCTCCTTCTAAGAACGAACATCTGGCCCTTTAGAGGGAGTCTAGATAAAGGACCACCTGTGCACTAATCGTGTATGCGACACAGATGTGTAGCCTGCATTGTTTTTAATTGTGGACCACGAACATTCCTGCTGTTAACTGTAGACCAGTGAAGTTTTTGTTGAACGACGGTTGGAGAATCAGCAGCCCAAATGCTCCAATGTGGATGAGAGGTGGAGTTGAAAGAAGAGAGAAAAGGCAAGGTTTTTGGAGAGAGAGAGAAAAGGAGACCAGGAGTGTTTTGGCGAAGGAGGTCCAGAAGAGAGATCGGGGAAAGCAGAGCGTTCGAGAGAAAATTCCACCCAAGAAATTCGGTGGATTCCTGGAGCTAACCCCGGTACCAGCGTGAGACTTTGACGGCCGGTTAGCTGTTCTCATGAGTTTCTACGAAATATTTCGAGGAACTATTCTTGTGGTGTTGTACATAGAACTTTTCACTTAACCTTGATGATAAAGAATATTTTTTCTGTAAATTAAAGCTGTAAATAAAGTAGTTTGATTAAAACGCTACCATTTATTTGATCAGCTCAGATAGAGACGTTACAATTTATATCCAAGGTAATAAATTCGTTTATCTTGATTAATTTCTTTTGTTTTTCAAAGTCTTTCTGTTGTAATGGGAATAATTACTTTTTAATACTTTTATATCCTACTATCTGTTAGTAGTGTATGTAATTACCTCAGATTGATTTTATTCTGTATCACGACTTATTGTTCTTTTAAACCGTAATCATTGTTTTCCATTATGTTTGAAATTATCTGTAACAGATTTCACTCTGTTTTAGAGCATCGGAATCATTCTTTTTTTACTACGTTTGTTATTATCTACAACTGGTTTTTCTCTCTATTAAGGTTTTTTAGACCTTTAAACAGGAAGAATTTTTTTTTACTACTTTTGTAATTACTTATAACAGGTTTTTCTCGGGTTTTCGTAAACTGTGAATCAGAATTATCGTTTTTCACTTTGTGATTAATTGCCTGAAACTGTTTTTAATTTATATAAAGGCTTCTTAATCTTTTAATCTGAATCACAATATTATGCTAAATTTTTAATTATTTATAATTGATTTTATTTAAAATTGGAATTTCTAATACTATTTCATTCTTCAGTATTTTTCTGAACAAAAAAATCTGTCACAATGAGGAAGTTGGAAACTAAATACAAAAATTATGTATGATTAATGACAATTAAAAGGAAATTCATTCCTAAAGTCTTATTTAACAAATTTAATTCAAATATTTTAATTCAAAAAGATTCTGCTAGCTATTTTTGTTAATGGATGTTTGCTATGTTAATGGATCTGAAAGAAAAACGTCTTGTGAAAGTTTCCGATAGGAAAAAACAGTGAAAATGAAGTACTAATTATTTATAAATGAGAATTAATTAATCCTACTCTGCATTTTTATGCCACCCTTTGGATAATTATAATAGAAGAAATTTTGAAGTTTTTATATAACATGGAAGTTGAAAACGAAATCGGAAGCATAACTTAAATAGTCAGGAAATAGACGTTTTTCAGAGAAGGAGCAGAAATGAACAAAATTTGAATTATGAATTAATTTGCAGTCCTGGTTTTATACTAATTTAGTTTTGTATATTTAGAAATTTTCATGTCAGCGACTAATAAAAAGGGGAAGGCTAAAGTGAAATTTGATTTAGCTTAGTGAGATAGCAGGCAAATTAGGTGAAGGATTTTTTTAGAAACTGTGTCTGTAAATCGTTTATTGAGAAATTAATTTAAAATTTACTATAATAGTTAATCATAACAATTTGAAACAGTTTTTGTCCTAATTAATACAAAAAAACTAGCCTGACATATGTAGTTTCCTGTTCGAAAAACTGAAAATTTTAGAATTTATTTTTTATTTTTTCATTCCATTTGACCGTTTATTTCATATTTAGATTTTGACTGATTTCTTTAATTGGATTGATGGAGCTGAATACAATTAGGGAAAAAAACTGCATTTATTTAATGAATTGAGTTTTTTCAACTTAATTGTTTTTTCGTTTAAAGCTGTTTATCGGCAGAAATAGAAGCCAAAGATGCTTTATATACTATCCTTTATAATAGGACAAAACTGTTAAAACTATATAATAAGATAATATAAAATACAAATTTTATGGTTATCATTACACGTCTTCAAAAAATGAGGAGAAACGCATGACATTTTCACCTGAAAGGAAAAAGGGGGGGGGAGGCAAAATGAATTATTTAGAATGTTTCATATGTGGTGGTATTCTGGAAGCAGAATAATTTACAGAATCTAGAATTCTATATATATAATTCCTAGTATTTTTAATTTCAGCATGACTACAGCTAGAACAGAATAAGATACTGCATGTAGTATTTGTAAGCATTTTAATGCTATTATGATGCCAATAATGCTTCCTTAATAATTTATACTTGGTAGGAGATTCTAATTTAGGCTCATTTTACTTTTCTTGGCACTTCAAAAGATAATTCTTTTCTAAGAGATTTTACTCACTTAAGGAAAAAAAAAATGCTTTGTGATTAGAATCCGATATATATGAGTTGTAAGAAGTATTGGTTGGAAAGAATTTTATAGTCAGGAAGAGATATTATGCTGAACCAAACTTGCCCTTTTTTCTTTTAAAAGTTGCCTTCCTATAAAAAATTTATAAATAAATCTTCAGTATTAACTCAATTTCCCTTTATCCAGTTTTTTTCCCTTTCTATTTTTTTTTTTTTTTTCAAATCGAAAGACTTGCCCTTCGTCAAGAAATAATTAGAAGGAAAATGGAATCGCCTGATGTAGCTCGAGGAGTAAGAAGGCCGAAATGTGCTCGTTGTCGAAATCATGGATATATTTCATGGCTGAAAGGCCATAAACGACACTGCAGATTTAAAGACTGCGTTTGCCAAAAGTGTCTATTGATTGCTGAGCGACAGCGCATCATGGCAGCCCAGGTATTTTACTACTTAATTTTTTTAGAAACCTTAATTGCACATTCAGAAATCGATTTGTTTAGTGTTTATGATAGTAAGGTTTTAAAATCGATTTTTCGCGCATTTTCAAATGTACTAGAATTTTAAAAACACTTGGAGAGTCTCCACGACTTATACAGTATTTTAATATTTTCAATACTCGATTATCAATTAATCTATTAATTTAATTAATTCTATAAGAATGGTACTACTTGGTATAGAATTGGAGAAGATAAATTTTTCGAGATTTCGTTATATTCTTAGTAATGAATTGAACATAAAACAATGAAAAGTAGAAAGTAATTCTTTTAAATATTATCTTTATAGCGCATTTTTGTAAATGTGTTTTTAAAATTGCTTTTGAAAATTTATTAAATATTATGAAAATTATAGAAAAGGACAAAAGTAGTAAGTTTAATTAAGATATAAAATATAAAAAATATTGTATCATACTTACTATTTTATCACTTGTAACTTCGAGACTAAAGTCTTATGAAGTAGACTGTTCTTGATATTTCCTATAAATTTCGAATGGATAAAGAAGTCAATAGTTGTGAAATTTCTTTAAAAACAGTAGAATTCCGCATTTGTATATTATTTTTTTAAAGAATTTTATAAGCATATTAATATCTTATTGCCTTTATTAACATTAATAAAAGAAAGTATATGAAATTTTCCTGTATTAGAAAAGCTTCTGAAAACTTTATGTTTGCAACGACTAAAAACGTCTAAAATTTTCAAAAGGGAAAAAAAGAAGTTAGAAACGACACTAAATGATTAAAAAATTTGCCTTTCTTAAATTTTCATAATTACCAGCATTAAAATGTTTAAACAATTCAGGTTAATTAAAAAATTTTAAGCGTAAATATTTAATGCAACTAAAATTCTATAGTCAATATTATGCAGGCAATGAGCCAAATTTTAAGCGTTTCCAGACTCTGAAACAGAATTACTCATTTAAGTTTTAAATAAACATAAATTTGAAAATATAATAGTAAAAGCCCTAATTATCACCTTTTATTGCTATGCTGCCAATCGAGATTTCTTTTCCCGAAATGTTGAGATCTGTCAAAAATTTGTAAAGGTTAGTTAATATTATGCCGTTTGACTTCTAAGAGATTTCCAGCAGACAAAATAGCGAGACTAAAGATCAATACAGAATCCTGTTTTCAAGATCCGAAGACCACTATTTTAAAATTAGGTTTCAAGGAAGATTCGTCTTGTATTTGGGTTTGATGCTTATCAAATTCCCTACCTCTGGGGTGGAGTGAAGTCAGTTTCCACTCTATCTCTTTGTAGAGTGGGGACTACTGGCTCATGTGCTGTCCTTTTTATCTGAGCACAGTTCAAACTTGTAAAGACCAAATCCTGAATCCATTTCCCCACTATGCAAATATAATTGAGCTTGCTCTCAATTTTTCCACCTGGTCTGGCCTTTTCATGCCCAGAAAATTAAGTGAAAAAGTTATTTTTCTTATTTTTTTTTATTAAAAAGCATAAAAACGAGGATGTAGAGGAGTTTAAATTATTTCAAATGTACACTTCATGATGCCTCGTTTTTTACAGGTCGCTCTAAAAAGATCCCAATCAGCAGAGGACTCCATTGCGATTGGCTTGCGAAGTGTTGCAACAGGTGCACCTCTCTCCTATTTGCCACCAGGTCCCATTTTTGGATTACCTCTGGATAGTTCTCCAAAAAAGTCAAGTAATTTATTAGAAATCTATTCTAATATTGTCAGGAAAGAAGATTTTACAAATGTGACATTTTTATAATCTACCTTGTCAGCCTGTTTGGAACTTGGCTATTTAAAACGATATATTTCGAATTTTTTCTGAGGATCCTTGAATTTCCGACTAATGCAATGCTCTATTCTCGTAATATCATCTAAATTTCGAATTTGTTTCGACCCTCAAAATAAAAAACTATATATTTTGTCTTTTTTTTTTTAGCTTTTAACTTTGTTTCTGTTGGCTAAATAAGTCTTGAGTCTTCGAAAAGGACGAAAGTTTTGTTTCATTTAATTTTTTCCAAATTCAAAATATATATATATATTAATTAGTCAATTAGAAAAGCTTTGTTACAAGAAAATTCTTCTACGGAATTTTTTTCAAATACTGATGAACTTTGAATACCAACTTTATCCATTTAATCCTTGTTTTATCGTGCTCACTGTAGGTAGTTTTTATACAACCTTACCATGAAGTTTTGAGAATGTTTAAAATAAATTTGACTTGCCCAAGTTAATTTTTATTCCGGTACTCTAGGAACTAGACAAAAGAAAATAACCAATATCTTATGAAATATTTTATTGTGATAGCTAAAAGTATATACATAGCACTTATGATATCTAATCTCATTTGATCTAACCAAACTAATCATGTCCATGAATCAAGGACTCATATTAGACTGAAACACTTGAGGAAGAGCCCTGATTTCAGCTTCAGAATATGGGAACCTTTTGTCTTCCTGGAAGACTTTCAGAAGAAAATGGTCCACACTTTTGTTTCGAGTTTTAAAAAACCAGAAAAACCCCTAGTAACTAACCAACTCAACCTTAGCTGTAAATTAATTTCTCAACGACATATCATCTAACAGCTTTTAAATAATGTGGATTAAGAACACAGCTATGATAGAACTTCCGATTTCCTTCTTCTCCTTGAAATTGCTCAGTCAGAAGATGCTTTAACCCACAAGAAAGATTGGCAAAGAGTAGCACAAAAAATGCATTTATAAAATTATATTTGGATAAATGGAACACCATACGGCATCGATTTATGATAAATATATATATTTTTTCCTTAGTAATGGCAATACTTTTCTTTTTAAAAAATAATATCCGAAACAAACATTGAGTAGTAGCTTCTATATGCATACTGCAAATAACTATTTTATGGGTTAAAAAACTCTTCGAAGATGGTAGACTCATTGTCCTTCTATCTTCTGTCTCGCGCATGAAATGCACAGAGAAAAAGCAGACGTTGGGAAAGTCTATCTCAAGATTCTGATGAATTTATACATTTTAAATGTTTAAATATTCTGAAAAAACCACTTTTGGAATTCTGTCATCCCTTTTAATATCCCATTAAAATAATCTAATCAGATGTATTGTCTAAAAATTATCTTTATATATATATGTTACCGTGAAAGTCCGAAATCTGGAGAATGTCGACATTCGCTGGTGAATGTCAACATTCACGTAGTCGCTTGGTGTATGTCCGAAATATTTGCTAGATATCCTCATTTCTCACTTACACCGGCAAATGTCGACATCCACAATGCACTAATGGTGAATCTTGAATATGCGTTTCATCTCTCCGTATCCGGAGAGAAGAAATGCAGATTTGCATTTTCTTATCTCAATATTTCTCTGTTGACCTTGTGTTCCAGCAAAACACAACGTGCTCTAGGCCGCACCTCTTTGTTGACGTTGCCTTCTGTTATCTCCTTTTCGAGCTCTTTAATCATCTTTTCAAATTCCACCAAAGCTTGTCTGTGATTGTCGACATATACCGGCGATGGTCCGAAAGTGCAAGAAATGTAATCAATTGTACGGTCTTTCACCAACGTTTTTGGTATGTGTTGACATTCACCAGCGAATGTCGACATTCTCCAATTTCGGTCTCTCACAGTAACATATATATACAAATATTTTCAGATGAAAATTTAAACTGGTGGTGGCTTTATCCATGCATTTCTTGCAAAAAGCATCCCATAAATCAAGTTTCTTCTAATTTATCCAAGCATTTTCGCTTTTAAATATTTTATCTCCTTTTATTCTTTAAATTAACGAATTTTTAAGTCTATTTTTGAGCCAAAGAGCAGAATTTAAATGCTTAACAGTCAAATGAGCATCAGAAAGTATGGTTGTTGGTGCAACAAACATCAGTCTTGATGATTACTTATCCATCTCTTATATGCTGGAATTTGATGCGAAATGCTACTGGTCTCATCTTTTCTATTTGACAGATGAATCGACTTTTTATGAAACTGTTACCAGAAGATTCATCGATAATATTCTTATGATACCGTCATTTTAAAGAATGATTTATTTTAACGCCATTTATGGTATTATTTACTACATACGAAGATGACATGTAAAATTCGCAATACAATACGGCACTTCTTTCTGGCAAACCCATCATATTTCTTCCATCATGTTGTGAAAGCAATTTTGTATCGAATAAGTATTTTGTTCCATTATTTATTATGGTGAAGGAAAAATGTGTAATAAAGGCTAATTTATTTATTTATATGATATTTTGTTACTAATTAACTCTAAAGTAAAAAGGCAATTATGAAATCAGGGTAATCTTAATGCTATTTGTAAATATCTTATCTCGCTCTCAAAAGAAGAACAACCTGATTTCGTTTGTAAAATGTCAGTATGAAATAATTTAATAAAATATCATTCCAAATACTGTTTTTTATAATGTTTTGATTTTTTTAAATGCTTGCAATGTAATATTCCTATATTACGAGGTATTGATATTCGAGTTTCAAGCATCATTTTCTATAGAGTTGCTTAAATGTGCTTGTACATTATATACGTTTCCTTAAGATAATTAAAAATGAAGTTTTATATGAATTAGCAATTGCAAGAATGTCGTTAACATTCCTTATTATTTATTATTTCAATAGAAATTCAAAGTTCTTGTGCTATAAAGCGAATACGGTCACAGCAAATTGTAGTAATAGACCAGTAGATTTGTTCTTTTAATTAATAAAATATCCCCCCCCCCCTGTTTTTTAAGCTTCTTATAGCATAAGATCTTGAGCAGCCGTGCGGATACATTTCTTAGCAATAAGTACATAACAAAAAAAAATAGTACCTTGTAATGGTAATTCGTCCTATACAATTCTTTAATGGATTTTTTTAACTCTAATTTTCAGTAGAGCTACCCAGTTCAAATGTTCAATAGTCAAATAAACCTTTATAAGAATTGTCTTTGGAGGAAACTATACTCAACTTTGAACTATTTTCTTTTTCAAAGGTATCTAGTACGAAAAGTCACTAATTTCATCTTTTCTACAAAACTGAATCAATATCTTTTGATGTAGATTCTTCCATAAGATCTATTAGATAAAACAGAAACTGATATAATTTTATAATTTTTTCTTTTTGGAAATTTAAATCGTAGTCTATGGTGTATTTGGTCATTGGGATTCTTTGAAACAAAAGCATTGCCTTTCTTCTTGCAAAAGCAATTATTTTCTCTTTATTACAATTAGTGACGAAATAATTTGACAGAACGGCAAGACATATGTGTTGTATAAAATGCCCATTTAAGCAGTCACGATAATGATCCTGATACGTATAAAAGCAGTTGACAAATCAGAATAAAATCAAGCTTTAAATTTCAACTAATGATATTCTATGTGAAAAATAAAACTTTTTTAATTCCATGTAACTTTTCTTATAGTTACGTTATCGAGCTTATGACTTTAACTTGTCACCGTAAGATGTCATTTTTCAACAGTATGTTTACATTATTTTCGATACGTCCGTTACGTATAGGCACTCTTTTGTTTTTTCTTTGAGAGTCAAATGCTTGTAGGTATGACCATCTTAAGAAGTCGTAGACTATACCAGTTTGTAAAATTATTATTTCGTACGTAATTTAAACTCACGTAGATTCATTCGCAAATACACCACTGACAGAAATGCTCATAACCTAATGAAAATAAACTTCCCTGATCTGATGGAAGTTTCACCAGGATTATTGTTCTCCATTCCTCTCGTTCATTCTTTTGAATGCAGAAAAGTTGCGAAAAGACTTTTATTTTATCTTTTTTCTTAGATTATACTCTTGTAAGTACTTACAACATAGGATAACCTCCCCGAATATGTCAGAGGTTTCCAAAAAGTCTCAGCTCTTATTTCTGAACTCCCTTCAGTCACAAAAACAACAACAATCAACCTAATAGAAGGTTAATACTTTTTTTTTAACTGAAGTGCAGTTTCATAAGTTTTACTGCTAAATAAGTTGCTGGCACTAATGTAACTGACTTAATTTAGATAAACTTTCATGCTTTGACCGAGGTTCAGAGATAACCATTAATTTTATGTTTCCACTTCCTTTAGACGGCATTCTCTTAAATGCAGATACTTGATACATTTATTTATTTATTTCGAGATTGGATGTTTGTACACACACCTAATTTAGGATCATCTTCCCGAATATTACAGAAGTTTCGAGAAAATCTCTATTCTTATATCTTTAGGAGTTCTTTTTTTAATCTTTTCAACTGAAGCTCAATATCACATGTTTCAGAGCTAAATACGCCTCTAATAGAAATGTACCTGACCTAAAAAAATAACCTTTAACGGTCTTTCGGAGGTTTCGAGAGAACCACTGTTCTTATCTCCCCAACCCTTCATGCATTCTCTTGAATGCAGATATCCGGTACGAATAGTCACTCGTCTCATCTTTTCCTTGAGATCGATGAATCGACGCCTTTTGATGAGGGTGTGTCCCAGGAGCTCGGTGCTGCCAACGAACGACTAGTATCAAGCAAATAAAGTAACTGCAGATCCGATTATCGACGAAAGGAGTCGGATAGCTAGCGGCCTATCGACACTGAGTCTCACGGGAGAATCCACTTTAGCCAGCCGCCAACAACACGGCTGCTAAACCAATTAGCCGGCTTTTCTTTCACGGGACTCCGTAACTCTTACGGATATGGTTCGTACAAATAATGCGTCGCTATGTTCCACGGAATTA
Organism: Argiope trifasciata; assembly: GCA_026543055.1. Lineage (NCBI taxonomy): Eukaryota > Metazoa > Arthropoda > Arachnida > Araneae > Araneidae > Argiope > Argiope trifasciata. The sequence goes on from JAPMOQ010006612.1 coordinate 3,490,887, forward strand.
CAGTAATTACGTTATTCGTCCAAAAGTTTGACTCCAAAAGAATCACCGAATTAAAAGAATCGGAATTAGAATTTCGAGAAGGATTTTCTCTTGTATTATCCGTTACATATTCTTTGCCATTTTTCGGTCACTCAAGAGGAAATGAGTAACTTTAATTACGTTACTGATTCGATTGTTTTATTGAGTAAAGAATTGACTTTTTCTTGTCGGAAACGTTTCTGATCTAAATTACGCAAGAGAGAAACGAAGTTTATTTATTAATTTAATTTTTTTTTTGCAATCATTCTATATAAGGATTTTTTAAAATCTAATCGTATTATTTTAATCTGGATATTTATGTAATGAAATCTTTACTGGATTTATTATTTAATCATGATTTTAAATGCTGACTGATTAATGAATTTAATCCTTCACGAAATTAATACAATGGGAATTTTGACTTTAGGAAGAGTTTTCTTTTGCAATGTCCCTTGCTTACTTATTGTTATTTTTTAAATCAAAAGCAAGCAATTGACTTTAATTAAATTACTGATGTAGTTATTTTACAGAGTAAAAATTAGGTGTTTTTTTCTTTCTTTTCTTTCCGGAAATGTTACAGGAACATGAGAAGGAGATATCGCCATAATTTTTTGTAGCCAATGCAAATTAGTACTATTTATTTTGATAATTGTTTTATGTTTATTTACATCTATCTGTTTGGAGTCTATCGTTTAAATGGGATGTAAAATTTCGAATTAACGGATGGGAATTTTATTCTCTTGAAATTGTTTCTATGTAGAATCCGCAACACACTTTTTGTCGATTTATGATCACTGAAAACAAGGTAATGACTATAATTACGATATTACTGTTGGTGTTTTGTTAAGATATTTAGTGAAAAAACTGAATCAAATGATATCCACAATTATTTCAAATGACCGACTAAAATTTAGTTTGAAATTCATTAATCATTTCCGGGAAAAAAAATTAATGACCTCACAGCACAATATAGAGTAACAAGCAGTTAGAAAACATATTACGTTTATCATGAGACTAGGATTCACCTGAATTGATTCCAAAGCTTTGTCTTGTTCGAAACATTCTCATTTTATCTTATCTACAAGAGCGCTTCTTCATTTTTAGCAATATTTTTTTTCGAATCATTACTCTCTATTGTGATAACCATAAAATATTCAAATTATTTTTTAATATTTTAGATATTTTTCTCATCAAATTTATTTTGAAAATCATTTAATGGAATTTAAGGTATTGAAAAAAAATTACTTTCTAAGATCTGTTAGATATTTTCTTAGGATTTTTCTCTTCTGTGATCTATTTCATTTTCTTTCTATTTACTTATTAACTAGTAATTTACATTATTTATATCATTGTTTCTGGTGTTTTATTGAATAAAATGGTTAAAGAATAGATATTTTCTTGAAGGAAGAAAATTTTTCCCAGGGTTGAATTTTCATTTATCTAACTTCTGTTGCATTTTTTAATTCCCATAATCCAAAATATTAAAATTATTATTATTAAAAACAAACTTTTTATGGTGTTATTGATTTTATTTCAAATTGAACTTTTATGTGCATCATTTATGTGAAGCTTAAAAGCCAGATGAAATAAACAACAATCATACTTTGGGAAAAATTCTTTGTGCGATATAGAATGCCTTCTTTGCTTTTTTTCCTTACGTATATGAACCTACAGTTACCGCATTCATTTGTATTATTGTATCGGAAAGTTTTTTTTCACAAATTGAATGAAAAATTTATTTTTAAAAGCTATATTATCCAATTTATGTCAGAAAAAAACAGTACTCGTTATGATTTCATACAAGCAAGTGAAGCAACGCATCATCCTCTAATACGAATGCAAAACCCTAATAGAGACCTAGTGAGCTAAAACAGAGTAAGAAAAGTCCAGGCTCGACTCAGTACCTTTCGTTTGAAGACGCAGATCTTGGATTCTCTACTGGATGAGCTCTTAATTAGCACTCGTCAAAAAGTAGTGAAGTGTTATATTTTTATATCATGAATTTCTGAGATCACATTTTCTATTAGCGAATATCCTGTTAAACACAAGGAATGCCGATTGCTTCTGAAACTCGACCAAAAGGACAAAATATCTGCATACATTGGAATTAATTGAGACTTTTATATAGATAATGATAAGGTGCTCCGGGAGGCTTTAACGAACAAAACTTATTAATCTTCGCTCTTAGAATGAGTCTTTATTCATAAACTTAATTATTTGTGTTATACCAAGTAACAGTATTCAGAAACATCATAATATTTTAAATTATTGGAAGTATCAATAATAACTGTATATATCTTTTCTATACCAAAAGCTTTTATTGAAAATGCGAAATTTAGTTCTATTGAAGTTCTACTAATAGTTGAAATTGTCCGTTTTTATTAGATTGACCAAATAAGGAAAAAATTTTCTGGCTCATGGTATTATATTTTTGTGTAGCATTTTAAATTTATGCTTCTGAATACGTCATTTTAATCTTTTTAATTTTGTAATTTTTATGCCAATCCCTTTTCTTTTCAGAAAAATCTGAAAAACCTGAGAGCATCTTACCTTCCGAACAACAAACAAAGTCCAAATCCAGATCAAATGGAAGACCTCCTTCTTCCGAAAGTGCTAGCATGCCAGCAGATTTCAGGCCTGGACGTCTTTCTTCATTGGAAATATTACAACGCATCTTTCCTAATCAGAAAAAATCGGTACTCGAATTAGTTTTACAAGGAACAAACGGTGATCTTGGCAAATCAATCGAACACTTTATCAGTGCTAACGACGCAATGTTCCTACCACATTCACCTCTTCCATATGGTTATCCTCATGACGTGCCTTTTGCCCCAAGGCCAGTACCGCGATTAACACTTGGATCCATCAAATCAGCATTCACCCCTCTTGGGCCACCAGCTGCTCACACAACAACATCTCCAAGAGCCAACGAAAACTCAACTTTATTTGGATCAGTACCTCGACTTTCTGAATCTTCCTTGTATGTACCATATACCCTCGCTCAACCACCTACTCATCTACTGCTTCAAACATGCCCTGCCGGATGCACCCAATGTAGGAGGACGTTTTCCTTTGTATCTGAACCAGAAAGTCAACTAAATCTACCATCTGATGACCAACCGATACTCAAAGAACCTTCTAGCAGAACTCAAGAAGCAGTGGATCTCTCCGACAGATCTTGGCAGACAGGAAGCCCCAGCGGCTGAAGATTACAACTCAATGATACAATTGAGAAAGAACTGAACTTTTAATATATTATTCATTGATTAGGGTAAAAATTTAAATAGAGTACTTATCCTTAGTTGTTGATGATCATAAGAGAAACAAGAAATGGCAATCGAAGAGGATGGTAAAATTCTGAGAAGATGGACTGAACATTTTACTGTTAAAAGAACTTCTGATGAAAGACGTTAATTCCACTCTATACAAGGATTAAAACCAAATAAGGAGTGATTTTCTGTAAATAAGATTTCGAAATTGTGTATTAACGTAAATATTTCTTCTGCTTTGATAGAAAAGTATTTACAGTATAAAAACATGTACAGTGTCGGTTATGATAAGTTATCATATTTTATAATAACCTTCTTATCAGGATTAAACAATGGACAACTCCGCCAATCAATTTCATAATGATGGAACATTTCTCCAAAACCAGTCACTTTAAAATCCATTGACTTTTTATATAGAAGCTTCCTCGGTATGTTTGTGATGAAACAGAAATTATCGCAACGTTTCCTATTAAAGACTACTACTTCGAAACCCAAGAAGCATTGTATAGAAATGTCTATATTTAGTTTTATTATAATAGAATTAGGATAAGTTTTCATGTTTTCACAAATTAGTTTTGATTTGAAGCAAAAATTACAAAATCAGGATAATTCATATATACATAATATTTTCGCAGAGAGTTTTACTGAACAGCGAAATATTGAAATCAGATTAATTTTGTGTGCATTTAGTTAAAACTTTGTTTTAAACTACTTTTAAAGTAAAAGGACAATTATGAAATCAAAATATAATTTATATATGTTTACTAAGAATTTCCTAAATCAGTTTTTAATTAAAAGAATAATTAAGGAAATTATGGTAATCATAATGTTTGTCTTATGTATAAAAAAAACTGATTTTTTTCTTCTTCTTTTTTGCAAAATGTCAAAAATCATTGTGAAATGTTTTTCAATAAAATATCATTCCCCAAACTGTTGAATAATAACATTACATGAATTTTTTAAATACAGACGATATAATAAGTTTATGTAGATGTTATTACAAAGCATACAATATCCCATTCACTTATGTTTGCGTTACTGTAATTAAAAGTAAAATTTTTGATGCAAAACTGTCAGGAAAATATATTCCTAAATCAGGAGTAATCATTAACTTTTTTATCAATTGAGTTTTTAAGTTTACAAGGAAATATAACGATTTTCTTTTTTACATGTGCTATACAAGAATGCGCCTTTATATGGTAATGTAATGTAGTTTGTTATTTTTCGAAACTTTTTCAGCAACGGAATCACCTGTTTTAGCTATGTAACTGTTCTTCATCTTAATAGAGTTTATACCAGCTTTAATAAGCCCAATGAGCGATCATTATCTAATGGTTCAACCTTTCAGTCCTGCTGCAAGCATAACATGAGCTTGAGCGTTATTACTTGCGTGTTCGACAAGACTGAAAACTAATAATTTCAATTTAAAAATAAGACTGCTTTGTGATTATTTAAAGTAATTTAAACGGCACAAAAATTTCCGAATAAATTCATTTTTACAAATTTTATTTAACAAAGTATTTCATAACAGTAAAAAACGAATTTTGCCACTAAGCTTACTCTCATTTCCTAGTGTATTCAAATTTTGTTCCAAATTTGAAATTTTATATATTTGTGAATTCAGGATCCAAAAATATAATCTGAAAGTTTTCAAAACTGGGTTATTAGTTTTATTGTTAATTCAGTTAAATTTTGATTATATATACGTAGCAATACTAGAAGAGTTTTTAAAATTATATATATATATATATATATATATATATATATACACACACACACACACA
>JAPMOQ010006612.1:3496057-3524442 GCA_026543055.1 Argiope trifasciata
ATATATATATACACATATATATATAAGGGTACGGAATTTAAATGGACTTAGAGATAGCAATGATTTTAATAAAAAGACATGGACTGAATATTAATAACATCTTAGCTAGTAATAGCTCATTTTAGATTTTTTTAAAGCACAGATAGATATAAACAACTTCCAAAAACTCCGTCGGATGTTCTTAGATATTTATTTAATTGAATACTAAAGTATTTCAATTCCCTCCCCCTGTCTCTCTACCCTTTAAATAAAGTATTAAATTACGTCTTAAAAAGTATCTTATTGGGTTAAATGAAATTTTTAAAGTTATTCCTATCTAGCGATTTATATTATTTTGTCCTCAATTTGAAATAGATCTATCATTTTATCGCAAAAACTACAAAACAAACTCCATTTATCAATGTATTGCGTGTTTGAATGATCATGTGCACTTGAAAACAGGCAGACAAGCTGATAATATTCACGAACTTAGGAAGTTCTAAAAGTAGAGTTTCATTAGAATTAACAAATATTTTTTTTTTCTGATTACAGCATTGTTTCTTTGTTTACTTAATTAAGGAAGACCTTTATAACACCCCCTTTTTAATTAAACCGATGATGAAATTTCTCTTCTTTTTTACCATCCTTGGGGTTGGCCGCTCTTATCCCTCATATGAAAAGAAAAAAAAAACTTTTCAAGGTCCTTGTGCGAATCATATATGCCTTTCATACAATGAGACATCGAATGAAAAATTACGTACAGAATAAAGCGAAAAAAGTGAAATTCTAATACTTAAATAATGAAGCTGCCACATCAGCTGTAATACTAATTGGAAAACTGCCGGTACAGCTTCTGTATCACCTACAAGAAATTATTTAAGAACTGGACCTATCAACACAATGAAAGTCTTTATTGAGAAGTCTTTACATCTACTCAGGAATAGAAAAAAAAAGGTTTTACAATTAAATGGGGGAATGATATAAAATGAAGGGTAAAATAATAAAGATAGAACATTCTTTTTAGTATCGAGATGTCCCAATTGAGGAAGAAATAAAACTAGGCATTTTCAGAATCTGAAAATTGAAATATTCCTCACATATCAAAATTTAACAATGATATCAAGACAACTTAAGGATTAAATAAAGTTTTCAGGTGTCGATTTCATTCTACAGTTATTGAAAAAATTATTCACCATGGATCAAGATGTATCTCACAACAGGATAATAGCAGCTCATTAAATCAACCCAAAAGAAATTTCTGTTTAATAATTCATAATATTATTGTATAATCCCTACAGAAGTTTAAGGCCGCTGTGGCCTGTGGTAAGGTCTCGGAATCGGAACCGGAGGGTTGCATGTTCAAGGCCCAATTCCACCGAAGAACCGCCGTTTAAGCGAGTCTGGTGCATGTTAAATCCATCGGGGCCAAACGTCCCCCCACTGGTGTAGTGTGGAAGTTTAGAGAGTGAGATACCAACTCAGGTATCGCTCTCCTCATCTGACCAAGGTTCAAAATGACGAGGTCAGCCCCAAAATAGTCCTTGTGTCATTTCAAACCAGGACGTTAATATAACTAAACTAAATCAAACAGAAGTTCTCATTTTTAAGCCATTGCAGAATTCCTTCACTGACCTGATAGAAACATCAAAAGACGATCTTAAGAGAATGACTAAATTGGGAAAGTATAGTAGATTTCGTTGCGCCCTTTTCAACCTCAGAGGCAACGAACAATCAATAATTTAAACAATATGCACCCAGAGGAACTATATAAAGAGAATAGAATAGAAATAAGTCATAATTCTGGGCCGTTTAGAGATATAACCTTCTTTCCGGTTGACTAAAATAAAGGAGGAAGTAAGGAGGATCTTTTATATTTTTCGAAACAGAAAAGTCAACGCACGCTTAATGTTACAGCTTAGTAATAAAAATTCGATTTTCCAGACGGAACTCTTAATGTACTGTTAAACAGCACCTGATAAATCTGGTTGGGTAAAAGTACCCTGAAATCCTATTTGTCTTCTAAACCAATATCCAAATAACCCAAATCTTAAACATAAACATAAACCTTTCAGAGATAAAGACACATAATAGTCATCAAGGAAATTAAATTGTTCACAGTTTATCTAAACAGGCTATCATAAAAAGTGTCCAAATCCATCAACCAGTCCCACGCAGTTTCTTTATCAAGGAACTAAAGCAACTTTCTTAATACGATTCGGTTGTTCAAGTGGTATTAGAAAAATCTCCTACTTTGGAAGTTTCCGAGAAAGGTGAGATCATGACTCCTTTCAAACTTAAGATATTTAGATTGAGTATAGAAATGTAGATGTGGTAGTTTTTGCCTCAGCATTATTTTAAACTTGTCATTTCCTTTCACCTGAGATGAATACTTTCATCAGCAGAGCTAGAAACTGCTTCTTGGAAGATAATTTATGCTAACAACCTCGATAAGGTCAAAATCTTTTAAGCATGACCGCTTATCATTTTTAATTAATACAAGAGTTGAAAAACTTTGCTCACATAAATATGTCGTCGAAAATGGAAGTAATGTTAAGATTGCTTTGTAGGAAATGTGAGGATATTCTTTTTTAACGTAAATCCAGAAAACATTTAATGGAACTTCAGAGAAGTACAATTTTAAAGTCATGTCATTATTTAAATCTGTAAATTCCTCTTGAATTTGTAGAGGCAGTGCTTCCGTAGAATTTATTGCATTGGTTGCAAAAGGATTTCGAATCCAATCGTATTGTTCCGTATTAATGGAATAAAAATATTGATCAATTTTCTGCTGAAGCATACTTAAATGTTGTTGGGCCAGATCCACAATTAATTGTTTGTTTTCAATTGTAATATGATTGGTCCTTTGGTACATTTCCAAACATCCTTTTTGCAACTCTTTTTGCCAAAGTTCGAGTTTTTTAATAAATCCTTGTAATTTTTCGGAGCACATCAAAATATTCTCATTTCGACCTTGCATTTTTTTATTAAGTTCATTCAAATGCTCGAATATATCAGCCATGTATGCAAGTTTGGCTATCCAGTAATCATCATCGAGGTGCTGGCATATTTCGAGCATATTCTGTGTTAAAAGAAATTCACACACCTCGTGACGAAGCTCAAATAATCTAGCCAAAACTTTGCCTCGGGATAGTCAACGAATATCTGTATAAAATAATAAGGATTCATATTCGGCTCCCATTTCTGCACAAAGTAATCTAAAAATTCGCGAATTTATGGCTCTTGATTTAATTAAGTTTATGATTTTAATGCATTCATTCATCGTGTTCAAAAGTTCCGCCAGCAAATTCTTGACCATCAATGCTTCTCGATGTATGCAGCAGTGTGTAAATTGTACCGTCGGAATTTTTTGTTTTACACAAGAGACAAAATCGTTTTTACTACCCATCATTGCCGCAGCGCCATCCGTGCAAACAGCAATGCAGTTGCTATATTGAATATTACATATTTTGAAGAAATCATAGGTTACTCGATTACTTCAACGGTAGTTCGCTCTGCAGCCTCCTTACAAAATAATGTTCTTTAATAAAGTCCTCGTCAACGAAACGTACAATAGCAATCAGCTGTGCTTTATTTTTAATATCAGTTGTTTCATCAATCTAAAGCGCAAATTTTTCAGCCGATAACAGTTTTTTAATCAGTGTTCCTAAAATATCGCTTGACATATCGTGAATACGTCTTTTAACAGTATCAGCAGACAACGAAACTTTATTCACTTCCTTAACTTCATTGGGCCCAAGCATAAGTCTAACAATTTCCATGCATGCTGGTTTAATAAGTGTTTCGCCGACAGTATGTGGCTTCTTCTGACGTGCAATTAATTTTGCAACATGATAGCTAGTTTCTAATGCCTTTTCAGAAACTGTTACGGCCGATTTCATAAATTTCTTCAGTTTTTTATTTTGTTCTAAGCACCTCTTAAAATATTGATTGTCTTTGTTGGCGCAGCTAGGATGGCTTGAATATAGATGCCGCTTTAATTTACTGGGTGCCATTGACTCGTTTGATAGCTGATCGCCGCAAATGAAGCACTGTGGTCTTGGTGCCGTTTCGTCACCACACCACGAGAATCTATATTTAATGTAGTCTTCGTCGTACTTTCTTTTCACTACCTTCTTTATGTCTTTTGTAACACTTGTGCTGGGTTCTTCATCATCTGTACGTGATGAATCTTCCCGACGTAAAAATTTATCCATATTTAAAGGGGTATAAAACTTAAAAAATTTATACAAAGAACGTTAACCATACATAATTCAGTAAGATAATTAATAATAATTATCGTTAGGGGCAGGAACGTGTTTAATTAACTTTGTGTTGTAAAATAGTGACAACAATGACATACGAGTGAATGTGATGCATCACGCGCAAATGCAAATAATACATGCGAATGAGTCTTCAACGACGCGCATAATGGTCATTTTGCTTTATCTATCATTAATTTGGCCTTTCAACTGTTCTCACCAGGGGACCATTGAATAATTATTTAGTTATAATAACTGTTCTATAGTATATTTAGAAAAATAGACATTATTATGAAAAAAATTGTCATTGTGTATTAAATACATGCTAAAAAATTGTAAAATGTCAAATGTATTTGACCGCGGCACAACTGTATCTAGCTCCTGACACGCCAGTGTGCCGCGGCACACCGGTTGCGGGGCACTGATATAGAACACAGCAAAAAGTACACGCTTTTAGTTCATATGCTTTTTTTTTCATCATATATATGTTTCAAAAATCGAATTGTTTCGCTTTGAATTGCACAGTTCCATGTAAATTAAGGGAGGAAATACATTGGCACAATTCACTTAAAAATATACTAGTTCGAAATCGGATAGTATTGGTATAACTGGACATTAAAATTTCTTGAAATCATTGCGCAGGCAGAAAATGATGCGTTAGCATATTCTCTCTGATAAACGTTGAAAATTCGTTGACTGCAGAAAAGTGCTAAGCATTGAAATAAATTTACCCGAAACTTATTGCATCTGAAAGCAATAGCCCTGCAATTAAGATTTGGGGTTTCGCCCTCATTTTCATGCATATATTCATTATCGAAAAATTTGCTTTAAAAAAAAAAGAATATACGATTCGGATAAAGAAAGTCAAAGCAGGTAAGTGAAATAACGTCACTGGTGTTTTTGCAATGGTCTTAAGTATTTTCTGGAAAGTTTTTCCAACATTTTAATGGCAGTATTTTTTTCTGGTAGGAGATCTTATTTAGTTTAAGCAAACCTACTTTTTTGTTCTTTAAATCTATGTTTCTAGAAACTTGTAAATGACTTTTTTATGACCTTTTAAGGGTAAAAGTATGCTTAAGTCACGTGAGTGTTGAAGGCTCTTTTACATAATACTAGATTTAAGGCGCTATACCCTTGATATGTTAGCTGTTAATTCTACGATAGTTTACGCCATGAATAAAATTACCAAGGAATAACAATGTTTTATGAAGTGTGTTGATATTTTTCTTATAAATCGTTGACAGTTTTGGGTTATTTGAAGAGGCCTCAGCCACATGAATGCTGATAACTATTTCCTGAAAGAAGATTGAGAGACCTATATCATTCGAATATTATCGCTTAGATCTTGAGTAAAATCTGCAAGGAATATATAAGGAAGGAAGGATTTGCAAAATTTTCTTTCCAGGAAGATCATTGCACTGTTAGAACTTTGTAGGTCATGGATTTTTTTAAATCTTCTCCGAATTGTTTTATTGCTTTTTTCCATAAATTTTCAAAACTTTGCTCAATATCTCAGCTAGATGAGCATTGAAGATTATTGCATAAGAAAAAACACAGATTATTGCTTCATTAGCCTGTAATCTTTAGCAATAAAACCCAATGACACAATGATCCCTATTTTCTACGATCGCTTGGGTCATGAATAAAATGAGCTCTATTATCAAGAATAAAATGAGCTCTATTATCAAGAATAAAATGAACTCTATGGTTATATAATATGAATAAAATGAGCAAGAGATATTAATGCATTAAGAGACTGGCATTTTTTTGTATACATCATTAGTTTTTATTGCTGCTTGAGGATGAAAGATGTTTCATCAATGTGAATGTTGAGTATTGTTGCTTGAGTACAGACTGAGGGAATTGTAGCGTTAGTATATTATTGATTAGTTTCATTTCCTGGGGAAAATGCAAATAAAGAACTTCAATATTTTATGAAGTAAAAATAACCGTGATATCTTTGGAGAGATCATTATGCTTGAAAATGCTGTAAGCCACATTTTATTAATCTAGATTTCCAGAATTAATCTAATAATTACTAATATTTTTTATTTTAATATCTGGGGATGATGGTTCATGTTAATTTATATTTTAATAATAAATCATGTCATTTCATATTCGAATTGAAGACAAGTTATTGCACACGGCATTCATTTTTTGAATATTAAAAAATACTAGAACCAGAAAATTTCGAAAATTTTTCGGACCTTTCTATTTTAAAGAAAATATATTGATCTTAGAAATTATTTAATTTAAAGCGTTCAGTACATCGCATGTTAGAACCAGCTGGAATGATCTCTCTGAAACTTTCTCGCGTAATCTCCAATAAAGGTCTTATCCTCTTCTCTTGCATAGAATTTTGGATCTTGGGGTAAGGTCACGAATGCATTACATGACATTAGTGAGCAATAGTTGTGAAATCTAAATCTTTGGCTTGAATTTATCATTTAAATTTAATTTGTCGTCAGATTTTATATTTTGGATACCTTTTTTTCTGCCTGATTGGAACCTATATTTGACACAATATAACAATTGTAAACACAAGATCACATGCTAAATATCATGGTTTTAAGTTTCTGCATTTCTATGTATGCTATAGTACAGTTTGACAGACAATCAATTCTTCTACATGTTTGGTTGAAAATTTAATAAAAATTTACATTCTAAATGCCAAACTTGTATACTGATTATGATGGTGTCGTGTCCGTGTTTTCACGGAAAGGGGGCGCAGCAGCTTCTGAGGGTAAAGACCCCTGAGCACCCAGAGGGCAGAAGTCTGACTTCTAGCTCAAATGAAGTTGACACACTCATTCGCTTGTACAACCCCTTTTTACAGGGGTTCACATTGACACGCCTCACAGACAGAACGCAGAGTAACAACCATGCCCTAACCGGGACTCGAACGCGTGACGGCCAGATCACGGGGAAGATACGCTACCCCTGTGCCAGGACGCCGGCAAACTCGTATACTAAATTTTAGTTAACTCCTTATGTTTTCCAGTTGCCGAGTACTCGGATAGTCAAATGGACACACTTCTGCATGAATGTTATTCAAAATTTGATAGAGATCTACAAATTTGGTCAAAAATTGATGTTCAAAATTTCCTTCATCTAGCTCAAAATGTTTTGAATTATCTTGTTCACAGAGAGGCTGGCAGACATAATGTTGAAATAAGAAAGTATCGAGTTTGAACATTTTGAAAATTATAATACTTCCTCTATACTTCGTACACAAGAAAGTAAAAACAGGAATGCCGTCTCATAACATTTTGCTGGTTGTAAAAAAAATAATAATAATAAAACTCATTTCCGTATTTTATGTACATATGGAAAGCTAGAAGTTATGGGAAACAGTGCCAAAACTAGAAAGAGAGATGTTGATTATTATTTAAATACATAATTTATCTAGACTTAATGAAATATTTTAGGATAATGTGACTTGATGAATATAGTATGCCCGCAGGCTGTGCTTTTAAATGCAATAAAAAAAATTACATTTTAGGTTGGCTGTACCAATAAATGCTGGAAGTTTAAATTTATATGCAAATATCCCGTATCTACTAATCATGTTTAAAAAAAAACATTAATGTTATGTGTTAAAGTGGCCAATTTCTTCTATCAAAATTGAGTTATACAGATTTGAATGCCATTATTTTAAACGATTTGAATGATTTCATAGAAAAAATTGATTTATTCTTTTTTTAAAAAGGCGTGAGGGCGCCGTGTGAAATTATCGAATTAATTAATGAAATGTGAAATACGAAGAAAATTGTCTAAAATCGAAGTATTTTCTACATTTGTGCGCATTGAGATACCACTATATACTTATTTCTGCAATATTTCCAACTATTTGAGGTGTCTAATCCCCCAAACTATTAGAGAGCAGAATTGTTTAAAAGAAAAATGAGGATTGCTTTTCGAATGTTAGAAGATTGTTTGACAATAAATGGGAGATAGGTTTTCATGGATAAGCATTTCATGTGCGTTTAAAAGAGGACACATTGCTTAATAACTCATTTTGTTTTATTTATGCATTTTAACATTTGCATATTTATTTAATGCATGATTTTGTTTTTGCTATTAATTACTTTAGGAAAATTAATTTTTTTTGGTATTTTCTATTTCGATGCTTAATACTGCAAGTGCGTTTAAACGTTCTTAACACATTCTTTGCCGGCGTCCTGGCTTAGGGGTAGCGTGTCTTCCACGTGATCAGGTCGTCCCGGTTCGGGCATGGTTGTTCTAGGTTCTATCTTTTAGGTGTATGAATGAGGCCCCCTTGTAAAAAAGGGTTGTGCAAGCGAATGCGTGTGTCACCTTCATTTGAGCTAGAAGTCAGACTTCTGCCCTCTGGGTGGTCAGGGGTCTTTACCCTCAGAAGCTACTGCACCCCCTTTCCGTGGAAACACGGACACGACACCATCATCATCAACACATGCTTTAATTGAAAAAATATCGAAAATATTCTTTTATTAATTTTGATTTGCTGAAAGATCATCCAGCACTCATTATAGTAACTGTTAATGTAAAGAAAAGTTTTCACAAAGTTAATACATTTAGAAATAAATCATTATAATTATTAATTAGTATACAGTAAAAGCTCTTTATTCGCGGGGTATATGTTCCATAAATATGCCGCGAATACAGAAACCGGGAACATGGAATGGTAATTTATATGGGATTATAGGGGATACAAAAGGTGACAAAATAAAAAAATACATAAAAATCAATTTGATTGAAGTTTTTGAACATTTTGATTAATTATCTTAAGGCTTGGGCAATGGTTTGAAGAATTTTGTAATTTTCCGTTGCTTGGCAGTTTTTAAAAGCTCCTTCAATTCGGATTGATACGCAGCAGTCGCATTAGCAATTTGTTTCTTAAAAATAAGACTCCGTTCCATAGACGGATCAATGTTCATAAAGAAATCGCAAAAGCTCATTTGCCATTCTTAAACCTTCACTAAGAGTTTTCAAATTAAATGTCACGTTTCCAGTGCCTGTTGAAGCCTCTTCTTCAATAGGCTGTGAATTTAACATTTCCTACAAGTCGGTTTCAGTCAAATCTTCATCTTGCGATTCAAGCAATTCCTGAATGTCACTTGACTCTATTTGTTCGAACCCATCTCGTCCTATTCCATTCGCGATTTCGGCTATGTTTGCAGTTTGCATTTAACAACATACTTTAGGCAAAGTTGTAATAAGATGTCTTTTACTTTTATTATTAGTCCATTTGACGGCATTTACAAAGGATATTGGATTGGATACTAATTGGAATCCTTTTATTATGATGTATGTACTTGTTAGATCCGCAAATAAATTTTTAGTCGCGAATATAGGAATTGGATCGCATTTTTTAAATCCGCGAATAGTGAAAACGCGAATGAAGGAAGCGCGAATAAGGAGCTTTTACTGTATATTGCTATATGTGTTAAGCATTATTTATAACCCTCGCATTCAAAATCTAATCTCGTTTCAAAGTAATTATTTGGATTAGGTTTTCATTTACGTCGTTATAATTATAAAACATTATAAAATTTTTGGAACAGTTTTCTAATTTATTTTTTCTAAAGTTTTTTGTCCGTGATTAATTTGAAATTCTTTTCAATCTGTCTTCTATCTATAAAATACCAATATCCGTTACAGAATTAAAAAAAAATCCATCTAAATTCCTTAACCACGTTTTCTGCAATTTCAACTTCTATTGTTTCGATATATATATATATATTTCTTTTTCGAATTCGTTTTTCAAGAAAATGTTATGAAATATTCAAATCACATGTTATCGCTTTTGCTTCGTATAATTAGAGTTAAATTTCGGATTTAAGCTTTAATTTTAATGACTAAATTGATAGTCCAGTCGGAAACAGTTATTTTTTATTTGAAATAGTTTATTAATAGCTAATTTTGGACAATACTGTGAACCATTCTATTTAACATAAAAAAATGTCATTTCTTTATTGAATCCAAAACCTTTTAGTTTCGAAACAGTTTAATATTGTTATTCGCATCAATAACTTCTTCTGGGACATTGCAAGTTTACTCCAACTGTATATACACTTCTTTAACCGCATCTATTTTGTCTTCCCAATTAGTGTTGCATAATAGTTTAAGAGTAATGTTTTTACACTTTTGCTAGATTTTACACTGTTATATTTCCTTTTCGTATTTCTAACGTTGTCACATGTCTGTCCACTACAATCCATAATATCTAGATAAAGCTCACTTAATTTTTCCGAATAGATCTTTCACTAGTCCTTTTCCAATCACATCAGTTACTTCAATAAACCTTATAAATGATTCATTTATTCTTACTTTTTTCTCTTCAAAATTTATATACCTAATAAAGACTGCTGTTTTTTATGGGAAATATTAGAAATATAATCCATTTAGATATTGTAATACATAGCTGCATTTACATTATCTTTAATTTTATTAAGAACATTTCCTGAAATAGGAATAATTTAATTTTGTTATATATGAATTAAATGATTGACAATTTAGTTTGTGGAATTTTTTATTCTCCTTATATTTTGTTATTCCAGAAGCATAGTTATTCCATAAGTATCACGAAGTGGAAGATTATTACACCCTAGAAATAGAATCCCAACTATAATTCTTAGAAATAGAAATTTAAGTCATGCCGTTTCATTTATATGAATTTGGAATTGTTTTATCAACAGTCGAACATAAATTTAGTCGTTATTGTAATTATTTCCAAAATATGCATTGCTAGGAGTTAATAGCTTAATTTGTCGTCGTTTTACTTTTTGCTTGAACAACTAAATAGAAACAAACATACACAGAGGGTCACATAAAAATATTACATTAGATATAGACAAAAGTAGATAGCTGAGGATTTACAAGTTTATTTGAACCCAGCATCAGTCTCGACGCCTGGCACGCCACTCTGTTTTAACATGTCTAAAAGGAATTTCCTCATTTATAAATGAACTTTTCCTGCCATTTTGTAATCACTGCAATCTGCCAAATAAAAGCGTCCGTCGATGCTCAGCCAACCACATGGTAACAAGGTTGTAGACTTTTAGTATACGTAACATTATTATTGTTCAGAACATTATTTTAATTCTTAATATGCCCCCCCTCTCAGTCATGGAGCCCGGGTGCATAGCACCTGTTGCACCCCAGATGGCCGGCCCTGTATGGAATAAGAAACATTCAGAAAATTTTTTGACAACTTGTACAATAATTTCAAAAATCAGAATAAGATTTTTGGGGGAAATCAACTTTATTATGAGTGCTATTTCGACTCCACAATGCTTATCATCAGTATACTGTTGACCTTGTAAAACGGGAGAACAATCTTGGCTGCAAAATTACCTGCAGCAAGCAATACTACAATATTAATAATGTAAACAAAAAAAGCTCCCCCGCCCTAGAATAATTGTTAAATGTATTATCTAATTCATGAGTTTAACCACCAATACCAGAGATCTGTTGACACCTGGGTTCCCTCAAAGGCACAATTTTTCATAAAAACTTTTTAAATGGTATAAGAGACTTGTTGCATTCGTATAAATCATTCAAGATTTACAGAAGCTGCAAAATTTCTTTATTCTTTAAATACATAGATTTTTTTTTATTCCGCACACATAAATAGTTGGAAAGTAAAATGTAATAAATTCCTATAGTTTAGCCGAGCAAATGAATTCAAACATTGTATAAGGAAGAAAAAAGTTCTTCCAAATGTATGGAAATTGGAAAGGAATAGAGCAATGTCCAACGTTCCTCCAAAGCAAACATATCGCGGAGTTGAGTTTATTTGTTTCCAACCAACTCATTCCATCGGCGTTTAATTCTCCTCCTAATTGTTCCAAATCAGGTGCTACACGATTAAAGGCGAGGCGGCAGTACTAAAAGCTTTACCGTTTACCAATCCATAAAGGACTTATCGAATCCGGTTTCAGTGGTTGGCTGTGTAACCAATCCCTCCCAATCATTTGGGAAAGAAAAGATGCATCATGCAGTGCAAACAGTCGGTCTCTCTGGAATCGGGGGAGTGACAGGATGTTGACAGAGGGTGCCGTCGTCTGCTCAATTACCATCGATCACATCTCCCCTCCCCAGCACAGTAACACTTTCTCGCACAGATTCGTCAAAGACAGTTCACTGGTCACAAGAGAATTGCGCCAAGACCTAATAGCCAGTTGCGGTTCGGCCTCGCATTCTGAGCTTTCTTTTCTTTTCTCCCCTCTCTTCAAAAAAGGAGAGATTTGAGAGTGTTGACTTGTGGAAACTTTCTTCTCTAGAGCTGCTTTATATAGTTGGTTTGTCCAGAGAAGGATATTTAACGGAATGGAAAAAGCTACTCGGGTCAAATAGCCGATCTCATTTTGAGTTTTTCTTTTCTCTAAAGCATTAGATTTAGGAAGTGTTAACTTTTGGAAATTATATAAGGAAATAAAGCTGTGTCTTCATTTGATATTTTTAAGTTGTTAATTTTTGTAATTACAAATTTAGAGTTTTGTTCTTTCTGGTTAAAACTATGATAGGTATAAAAACCGTAATATGGTTTATTAACAAATTTTTAATGAACTCTCTTGATTTTTTTTTCTTCCAATTCAACTAGATAACATGGAGAATTAATGAAGAAAATAGGGCTCAACAGAATGGATTTTCAATGTTAATCAAAAGTGGTTGAAACAAAATTGTATTACTGACTCCCTTTCAAGCATTACTAAAGTTATTTTTTAAAATTAAGAATCGAAAAAAGTTTTTTTTTCTTTTTTGGAAAAGCAGCTTTACATGAAATATGGTCTGACGGGATGTACTACCTAAGGGGAGGGATATACCGTGGCATGTGATGGCCTTTAGGACTCAACCACAGCTCCCGCCGTATTTCTATAGCGGTGGTCCAGTCATTCAGTTTTCGTGGTGTATCCGTGTGCCTTCAGATGGGTCGGAGGTCAGTTATATGACTATGACTTGCACGAAATATCGTATAATCAAGGTGCTCTCGACATGACCACAAGCTTAAAGCCTCTGAATGAAATATTTTCATTATTATTATCATTTCGTTATGGATTAAACTATTCCCGAAATTCTTTAAACTAATTTCCCTTTAACAAGAATTACAAGTCTAGATCGAATACGCTAGGGTTAAATCAGTCCTAAACGACCAGATATTTATCTTCCAGGAACTGAGGGGAAAAACCTCTATCATTTTAATGTCTAGAATAAATAATGAATTTGTTATCAATAATTATCAAATGCTTTAGCAATCCTTAGTTATTAGCCAATTGATCTGTATATAAGACAGAGTGATATGCATTCAGTGTTTTTTAAAATTTATCTTTTTATTTCGGATAATTGCTTTGCCAAAAATGGGATGTTAATAAGTGTTTCTGTTTATTGCAATCTCTCCTGTGCAATCATTATATTCAATTAAAATTATAATTAATTTGCTTATTTGCTACACAGCCCCATTCATTTTCAGCTATGGAGATAACTCATTAAAGAATGAGTGAGTGTCCAATTTTAGTTCTGGAATTTTAAATGAAGTTTTACCATTCTGCCCTAAAAGATTACTTCGAAAACAATCATAAACTCAAATGCAGGACTTCGATATTTCAATAACTATATTTCTTTTCTAAAGTAAAATTAACAGCTCGGAAAAACACTAAGAAAAATTTACATCCTTTTTTACAATGTTTTCAAAGCTTGTTAGTCAAATTAACGTTAATAATAGTTAAATTTTGATATGCAAGCTTTGTAATGTCTTATATCTTTGGATAGGAATCGTAGAGGTACTTGCTTGCATGAGTTATTAGTGCTTATCTATGCTCAATTCTTCGATGGTGGGAAGGGAGGGTAGTGCTGCATTGACAAGGTTGTATGACTTTTGCGTACAGTCATATGCGTACAACTCATAAAACTGTCAATCAATGGTCTCGTTTACATTGGGACTGTGTTACTGTAAAGGATCAGTTTTAAAAGAGATCGCGACATTTTAAACGTTATCTGAAAGTGTCAGATTTGGCTAGAGGGCTGTATGACACTTTCGTACACCCATATGCGTACGAGTAATAAAACTGTCAATCAATGGTCTCGTTCACAATGGGGTTGTATTACTGTAAAGGAGGAGTTTTAGAAGAGGCTGCAACAGTTTAAACATTATCTGAAAGTGTCAAATTAGGCGAGAGTTAACATGCTTAAGAAAATTTCGAATACTTAATGTTGTTTAATACAATTTAATGCGCTACTTTCCACTTTGTTTTTTATGAAGCATGAACTGCTTTTCAATGAACTTATTCAAAAATGTATGATAAAAATCAATGACGAATGATATTTCTTTCATATAAATACTATATCGACTCTGGAACAACAATCTAGATTTTGGTAAATGAATTATTTTACATGAATATAACGATTTGCATTAAACAAATAAATTTTGGTTTCATTAGTTTTTGTTTTATTTCTTTTTGATTCGCTTGTTTAATACAGTAAGTTTGAACACTGAAATGTATGTTACTTAATTATAGGAACTTTAAAAAAAATGCTGTTTCTTAAGTACAATTAAACGATATTAAAAGTATTGAAATGATTTGTAAGATGGGAATAGTTAGAAAGAAAAATCTTGAAATTAAGTAAGTAGTAAGAAAATATTTCAACTACGAATGTTAATTTTCCGTGCTATATAAGTTTTTTAAAAAAAATTCTAGAGTAGAACACTTTTACAAATTTAAACTTTTCTGTTTATCACTGTAGATTTAATTTCAATGTTGTTACATTTAAAAAAATCTGCTTTGATAAAGATAAATTATTTGTTCATTACATGACTTTGCATTTTGTATATGAAATATTGCATAAAATACGGTGCATAAAATAAGTAGCTTACTAAATCAGAAGTATATTAATATTTTGCTAACTGATGATTTTTTTTCTGCGAAAATTTGTAGGTGATATTAGCTGAATTCAAATTTAATTTTCTTCTTGTCGCACTATTTATTAAACCCTAATACAAATCTGTAGATAAAATATAAAACAGAATTAAAAAAATATTTACATTAATGTACGTAATAAATTTACATTAATATATGCAGTATATGTCCTTCAGAAATTTAAATTTTTTTTATAGATCGTTCTTGTATGTAAAATAAGGCATTAACAAAAGTATTGAATGAAGTTCTGGTAATATACCCTTGAACGATATACAAATTCACCTTTGTTGAAATTTTTACTGATTAGCTATGCGTTTTTTAACCATATTTTAAACAATGTAATTATTTCTAATTTCAGAAAAATTCAGGCCACTTTAAAGCTTTTAGGGGCCCTGTTATAAGGCAAATCTCGAAACAACCTATTCTATGCCCTTCAAATTCATAAAATAGGATTTTCTTCCAAGAATAAAAGTGAATGCATATAATGCGTCTATCAGTCTATTTAAAACATAGACCATTGTGCGTAGAGATACTAAATTTAACACAAGTATATTTGGGAGAAAAAAAAACATGCAATTCAGTGTGTTTAAAAATATTAACACAGAAAATATGTTATCTCTAATGTAAATTATCTTAAAATTTAAATAAAAATCATTAATTTTATTGATTTATCAGTTTTTAAGTTGCGTATTTTTATTCTGCAAAAAGAATACAGATTTTGGATAAGCATGTATATTTTATAGTCAAGATCTTCCATTTATATTTTCATATGTAAAGACAAAGTTTTCATATAAAGGAGAATATTAGATTTTTAAATATAAGATAAGATGTATTTTTATAGCTATATCAGGTTTATTAAATTATTTATTTCATTTATATTTGAATTATGTATTTAATTCCCAGAAGTTCAAAAACTTTGAACAGATTTAATTTCAAATAGTAGGAAATTTATCAATTGTTAAATTATCTTATTGACTTATGCGCTATTAATCATTTGAAATGTACTTTGAAATGATCAACTTTTCTTAAAACAATTAGAATCATTTGTGATGTTTAGGTGTAATTTTTTAGAATGGAATCTCTATTTTACATTTTTTTTAAAAAATTATTGATTTTTATTTGAGAACTATATTTAGCATACTTAGACTGTGAATGAATAATTCAGAGAATTCAAACGTAATAATGCAAGCGTTCTTGATGTATTTAGTCGTATACTTTAAATTTACCGCCTTTGTCGTCCAGTTAGTATTCATCACTCTTACGCTGTTTTTTTACCTTCAGTGTGCTCTGCACTTGCCCTATTTTCTGTTTATTTTTTTAAGTACAAAATATTTTTTTTCAGTTTTATATATATATATATAGGGTTTTTTATACGTATTTTTTTAATTTTAAAATGCTGTAAAAACTGTTTTTTTTACTGTAAATTTTTAGAAAGTTATAACGAAAATAAAGTCAATATTTCTTTTATTTTTTGATGAATTAAAATTTTTTTTTTAAATTACTTTTTTACCCTCTAAAGTACATATTTACCAAATTTCATAGATAAACGGCATGGTGTGTATAGAGTCAGCATATCTCGTACACATAGAGACAAAAAGAATTCTTATGTTTACGCATCAAGACTCAGTTAAAACGCCAATACCCTTGCCTGCCAAATACTCTTGCCAACAGATAACATCTTTTTAGCAAACATAGACCATAGACTAATTGCTCCCTACCCCCTTTTTTTCAATGGGCTTAGAGTGATTTATTGGCCTTTTATGACCTGTACGAAAGTGGTAGTACGCATTTGTCCTACTATCGGCTAGAGTTAACATGCTTAACAAAATTTCGAATACTAATGACCTTGTTTAATACAATTTCATGCGTTTTGATACTATCTGAATACTTTCCACTTGGTTTTTATGAAAAAGGAATTGCTTTTCAATGAGTTTATTCAAAAATGTGTGTTAAAAATCAAGGGCGAATGATATTTTTTTTTCATATAAATACTGTATCCACTTTGAAACAATAATCTAGATTTTATTAAATGCATTACTTTACATAAATACAACGATTTGCATTAAACAATGGAGTTTTAGTTTCATTAGTCTTAGTTTTATGTCTTCTTGATTAGCTTGTTTAATTCAGCAAGTTCGAACACTGAAATGTATGTTATTTACATATAGGAACTTTAAAAAAAAGATTGTTTCTTAAGTATGAAGTACAATTTAATGATGTTAAATGTATTGAAACGATTTGTAAGATAGAAATAGTTATAAAAACAATTCTTGAAATGATGTAAGTAGTAAGAAACGCTTCCAACTATGTATGATAATTTTCAATGCTATTTCAGTTTTTAAAATAATTCCAGAGTAGAACGTCTTTACAAATACATCTTGTAGATTGAAGGCTTTTAAATCATTTTCTGTTTATCATCGTAGATTTAATTTTGGTGTTGTTACATTTTTTTTAAATCTGAACTCTGATAAAGATAAATTATTTCTTCATGACATGACTTTGTATTTTGTATATGAAATATTGTAAGTACACGGTGTATAAAATAAGCAGCTTACTAAATCAGAAGTATATTAATATTTTGTTAACTGATCATTTTTATCAGCGAAAATTTGTAGATTATATTGGCTGAATTCAAATTTAATTTTCTTCTAGTGGCACTATTTATTAAACCCTATTCTTAATCTACGGTTAAAATATAAACAGAATTTTTAAAAAAATATTTACATTAATAAATATAGCAATAAATTTACATTAATATATGTAGTATATGTTTTTCAGAAACTTTAATTTTTTAAAATATCGTTCTTATATGTAAAATAAGTCATTGACAATAGTGCTGGTAATACACTATTCAACAATATACACCTTCACCTTTACTGAAATTTTTACCAATAAGGTATGCGTTTTTTTAAACCATATTTTAAACAATGTAATTATTTCTAATTTCAGAAGAATTCATGGCCATTTTAAACCTTCCAGGAGCCCCGAGAAAATGCAAATCTCGTCCTTTTTCCTCCAAATTTTTATTGATTTTATTTTAATTTTTTCCATTTCAATACTGTGCATATAAAAAATTGCACAGTCAAAATGTAAAATTAATTTTAAGCAAAATATTGAAAACAATTTTTTATAACACTCTAAACAATATTGTAAAAGGAGGTAATCTATCTATATATATAAACTATGAAGCTCCACATTTTTTAGAATTATAAAATAGCATAATGAATAGCTTGTAAATGGTAATTAGGAATATTACTAGAATAAAGTTCCAAAATTAATTTAATCGATACTTGATTATGATTGAATAAATTTGACTGCAGGGCTCTCTGTCATTAAATTAAAGTATAAAACTAGATACCTTTCTACAACTACAAAAAAAAAATATCAACAGCTGAGGGACTCCTTGACAATTGCCAACATTACCTATTTAAAAATCTTGTATTTCCTCCCCTTCCTTGATTAGAATTATTTAAATAACTCTTTGAGTGTTGACTTTACAGCTCCTGTATAGAAGATTCAAATCTCTTGGGAATTTAATTATATCTATTAGAAATGGCTTTAAGTGCTAAGTTTGGATGTGTCCATTGATTCGGACGTTCTTAAACATGTTTTCTGTCTAGATATCTCACAATGAGCTCAGAGTTTGCAGAAGTTCAGTCGAGATCAATATTAGATTTCAAGAGTAAATGAATTTAGAAAATTAGTTTCTTTATTAGAAGAAACAAAGTCAAACTTCTGTTATTGCATTGCAGGAGAAATTCTTGCTGTAACATTAAAGAAAATTTCATAGCGATGTTTTATTTCTTTATAGCTATGTAAGTGAACATTCACTTCTATTTCTGTAAAGTAAAAAATATTATAATCATATTTACCAACAAGTAATTTTTCACAAAATGAAAGTAGAATCTAATCTGCAAGAGCACGTTAAGAATGTCCCAGTGATTGCCTTCATTTTGACAAAAAATGAAACTGAATAATTATATTTACTTATTCCAAATTAAACCGAGAAAAGTGTGATGTTCAGCAAGTGTTTAAAAAGAAGCATCATCTTATGGAACAACTATAAAATGTGATATTTTCCACATAACTCCATGACAGCTTACTGCGAATCAGAGAGATATATAGTGCAAGGAACAAATAATTGTAATACTTCTATAATAATATGAGTTATGTGACTATTGAAGTTTAAGTATATTTGACTGAGAAATTATAAAGAGAGCAAGGCACATAAGTATTTAATTGAAAATTTTAGAACGCATTGCTCCTGGCGTACCAGCTGGTCGCCAATGGCGGCTAGTATTAAATAGGATTAACTCAAAGAAATGCTTACCCTTATCTTCTAATGCAAATAAACAACAAAAAAAGATAATTTGAAGATAAGGGATATAAAATGAAGGAAAGCAAAATAAACTCAGCTTGTAACTCATGTAATAGTAATTATGTGTAAAGTATTTAATGCATTTCTTTTAAATAGAATAACCTTTTAATTAATGTTGATAGATCATGAAACATATGGTATATCAGAAAGTTTTAATTTTTATAATATATATTACAGAAATCCTTTTAATTAGTATATCAATGTGTATATTTTTCACCAAGATACACCTTTAAAAATATTTGGTCCCAACAATCGCACATTTATGAAATAAAACAGATTTGGGGGAAAAAAAATGAAAAAAACAAGGCTTAATTATTTTTGATTTTACAATATTTCACTAAAACTTTAGAATTTTTGAATAACTTTTCATTGATTTTATAAGCTTTTGTACAATGCAGAGAAAATTTTATTGCATACAGAAAACTCACGTATAGCTGATATACTAAATCTATGCTAGACATGAATCGAATTTGCTTGTTCGGAAGAGTGTACAAATAAAATTTCAGATGGAGTTGTTAACTCTAAAATATCCTTTTTTAGAGAGCCAACATTCTTTTTTTTTTAATCTTCCTTTTTTAAAAATATATTTCTTAACCTAAAAACAGCTTTTGTGCAAATAAAAATGCAGTTCTTTTGTAACTTTCGCCAACTTTTTGAATTTGAAATTATATATACAGTCGATTCCGGTTAATCGGACCACATCGGGACGCGATCATTTTGGTCCTAATAACCGGCTGGTCCGATAACATGAACATGCCCTATGTTACAAGACGAGACTTGCTATACGTAACATATTAAA
The DNA here is from genome assembly GCA_026543055.1 of Argiope trifasciata. Classification (NCBI taxonomy): domain Eukaryota; kingdom Metazoa; phylum Arthropoda; class Arachnida; order Araneae; family Araneidae; genus Argiope; species Argiope trifasciata. The sequence continues at coordinate 3,516,371 of JAPMOQ010006612.1, forward strand.
ATGTCATTATGACCTTTATTGTGCGGCATATGCGTATGGCGAACAATAACTATTCTTGCTTATGAACTTTATTCATTGAAAAATAAATTTACTAACAAATTCTTCGAAACAATGTACACGACACTCAGCATGCGATAAACAATAAAAACAAGTTCATATTAAATTCCAGTCAACGTTTGAAGAACTTATCAAGTGTGATCTGACGCGTTCTGTCGACGGACTGCACTCAAACAAAATCGCTACAAACATCTAACGCAGCAATGGGACTGCTTTCATTTCCCTCCTGCATGAAATAGGGGCCCAAAGTTTCAATGCATTTCCTGGCGTCCTGAGTTGTCACTTGCACCAACTCATTATGGGCGTCATCATCACTTTCCTGGTCTTCCGATGCTGTAGTGTGTTATGCTGTAATTCGAGCAACAATTTCAGCTTCGTAATCTTCCTTTTCATTGTAGCATTGAAGGTCGTTGTCGATGGATAGAAATTCTTCGTAATTTTCGACCTGTTGAAGTTCCACATTTCCCTCGCCATTTTCACTTTCAATCAGCATGTCCACATCCACCTCCAAAACCGAATGCTTAAAGCCACAGTGAGAAATACAGTTCTGAATTGTCTCACTGCTTATATTTCGACAGCTATCGGCCAAAAATGTAACTGCTTGTAAGATGTTGACCTTTGCACTGACTTCTCTGGCTGTTGATGATGAAGTCAGCAAACTTTCTTCAATTGCTTCAAGGACGTAATTAACCAACCTTTCAAGATAAAAGGTCTTCAAATTTTTTATGATGCCCATGTCCATTGGCTGCACCAAAGCTGTAGTCCTGGGAGGTAGAAATTCCAGGTAGATGTTCTTCAAGCAATCTAAATGAGGACGTGATGCACAATTGTCGAGAAGGAGCAACACTTTTCTCGACTGGCGTTGTAGCTCTCTGTCCCAATCCTTCAGTCATTCTTTAAAAAGTTCAGAGGTCATCCATGCATTTCTGTTCGCACGATACACAACTAGTAAACTGTCCATTCTAGTTCCTTAAAGCAGCGAGGCTGAGGCGCATTTTTCTATAACTAACAACTTCCTTTTGTCCGATCCTGACATGTTTGAGCAGAATAAGACAGTTACGCGATCCATCGCTTTTTTGGAGCCAGAGAGTGCAACATGTTTGTAACTTAAGGAGCCGTCCGGTGTATCACGATAATACAGCCTGGTTTCATCGGCATTGTCGATGTCATATGCTGGAAATTTCTCAAGAAGCTCGCTTTGTTTTGTTGATTTCCATTCTTCAGCACCTGCACTATCAGCACTTTCTTTCTCACCATGTGCTTTCTTGAATTTTATGTCATGTCTAGATTTCCATTGAGGCAACCAACTGTCCGTAACTTTGAAAACATCGTGGCCCAGCTTTTTAGCGAGTTCGTCTGCTTTGTACTTTAACATTGGGCCGCTTGATCGCACAGCTCGTCCAGTAAAAATGGCAAACCATTCATTAAGGGCCTCTTCGACATCTGAATCCTTGCCTTCATGCTTCCGTTTTTGAGAAGTTCCGCGTCGTCCTTCACATTGTGCCTATTCTTCTCGCAGCTCATTCTCTTGTTTTATCAAGCGCAAAATTGTAGTCTTTGCTAAGCCGGTAATTTCCACCAACCGACACTGACTAGTCTTTGTGGTTGTTGCTTGATCTGATCAAGGAAACTAATTTTTTCAGCTAACGTCAAGTCCCGCCGTGGCGTTTTGGCAGGGGAGAAAAGATACGCACAGTTCACTGACTAAAATGTTCCGAAGAAAGTGGTTTAAGCGGGATTTCATTTCCCCGAAAAGCGGAGAAGCAGTGGTTCCTCACTGGCAGCTCCGTAGCCGCCAGTTCTAAGAAACAAAGTGCTTGCTCACCTCCCACTGGCTCTTTTCCCTTTCGGACTTCCTGCTGTACAAAGGCGACTTGTGGCTTCTTTTTCTTCTTCCCTGCCACGTTCTTCGGTCCGTTTAAACGGAATTTTGGTTCAAATAAGCGAATAATATTAGGCTTATGTACTTAGGATTTGTTTCGGTTCTTTAAGATTCGGTCCGAATAAGCGGCTGGTCCGATTACCCGGTGGTCCAATTAACCGAATTCGACTGTATATATTCATGATATTTGAGCTGTGTTTACTAATGAGGTTAAATCAAAAGAGAGTGAAAGAATTAAATGAAATTTTTCTTTTCAGTTTTCAAATATTTATTACATAACATTAGTCTATCAACTTTATAAATCATTACAATTACAAATAAAAATGACTGACGATATTGAACACAAAAAACATGTTATCTCTAACATAAATTGTCTTAAAATTTAAAAAAAAATCCTTAATTTTACTGTTTTATCAGAATTTAACTTGCGTAATTTTATTCTATAAAAAGAATATAGATATTAGATAGTATGAATGTTTTATAGTTAACATCTTCCGTTTATATTTTCGTATATAAAGATAAATTTTTCATATAAATGAGAATATCAGATTTTTAAATATAAGATATATTTTTATAACTATATCAGGTTTATTAAATTATTTATTTCATGTCTATATGAATTAGTTATTTTTATTTCCAGAAATTCAAAATCTTTGAACAGATTTTATTTCAAATAGTAGAAAATTTATCAACAGTTAAATTCTCTTATTGACTTATGTGCTATTAATTAGTTGAAATATATATTTAAATGATCCACTTATCTTAAAACAATTAGAATCGTATGTGATGGTAATAGCTGAGATAAGGTGTAATTTTTTAGAATGGAGTCTCTATTTCAGCTTTTGTTTTAATTAATTTTTATTTGAAAACTAACTATATTTAGCATACTTTGACTGTGAATGAATAATTCAGTGAATTCAAGCATAATAATGCAGGCTTTCTTGATGTATTAACTCGTATATTTTAAATTGGCGACCAGTTAGTAAGATAAGATTAATGATTGATGAAAATTTCAATTGCTTCCACAACAAATCATTCTTAAACTTGAAATTTTGCTATATACACCTATAACGTTATTTCAAAACCTTTACCCTGTTTTTTACCTTCAATGTACTCTGCACTTGCTTTATTATCTGTTTATATTTTATGCACAATTTTTTTTTCAATTACGTCACAAGTAAAAGCAGCAATATTTTAAAATGGAAGCATTTAAAAAAAATTTCCAACAGTGTTTCATTCTGAAGTTAAATCTTATTTATCAATACGAAAAATATCAAAAAACATCTTCTATGTTTAATCTTTATGTTTAAACATCATAACTTAGTTAGAATACCAATACGTTTTCCCGCCAAACACTCAAGCCTATTGATAACAAGTTTTTAGAAAACCTATACTAATTACTTCCTACCCCCTTTTTTTCAAAGAGCTAAGCATTTTTATTGGCCTTTTATGACCCGTACGAAAGTGGCAGTAAGCATTTATCCTACTACCATCGACAAAGATCAGAACAAAATGTCTTATGGCTAGAAATAAACCTTTGGCGAATAATATTATTCGCTTTCGAATGTCTACATTTTGCAATATATATATTTGAATTTTTCAAAATAAAACTGAGCGCAACAAATTAATAACAAACCTCAAGGTAAAATAATATTTGCCATTACTAAGCCGTTTTTATCCTTGTTTAACCACTTGACACCAATTTAATTAACTTCCTAATTAAATGGCGAATTTAATAGCTTCCTAATTGGAATATTTATTATTATTTTAATTTCTTTAATAATAATACGTTTCAAGTGACTTTTTTATTTTAAATTATTTAATACTTTTCCCTTAATTGCAGATTAAAAATTAAAAATTAGATAATTCGATGCGCATCTCAGACACGTCATTATCTGCGAAGTGGCTAAGAAGAATGGATGCTTGCTTTTTAGTACGAGTTTGATTTAAAGCTTTGAAAATATCTTAAAATTTTCAATAATTTTTCTATGGTTATAAAATTATAATATACAATAAAAGGAACTTTAATACTTTAAATCATAATATTTAATGATAGGAGTTTTCTGCCTGCATCCTTGCATAGGGCTAGCTCGTCTTTCCCTTGAACTGGATATCCCGGGTTCAAGTCCCGACTCGGGCATGGCTGTTCTTTAGCCTGTGATCTATCTGTGAGGTATGTAAATGTGCCCGCTGTTAAAGGGGATTGTGCAAGCATTTTGCTTACATCTTAGGTTTGTCAAAATAACAATAAATGAGGTTAAAAATCAGAAAACATTAATACCTGTCTGTGACATTTATGGCAGTAAAAAATCTTCAACTTTTCCCAAGAAAAATATCAGAGTATTTAATATAAATCTAAGTAGATTTTATGATGCCTTACCATGCTGTTTAAAAAAAACATTCATTTCCTTCCAAACATTTAAAAATAGCCTATAATAAGACTTTATTAATTTAAAAACATAGAATTAACGAATTAGATAGAGGGGAGAAAATTCTGAAAAATGGAGAGCAATTTTGAGAGCCCTGACTGTAATTTTCTAAAGGCGCATCTCTGAAAGAAAAAAAAAATGTAATCATTATGTGGTTCACAACAAATTTAATCTGATGTTGGGTGTATCAGGTTAAGTTAAATTTTACAGAAATGGAGATTAAGCCTAAAGTGAAAGCGGTAGAACGAAACCATTTGTTACAGAAGACCTTGAACTGGATTTATTAGTTTCATTTTGACATTACGCTATACTGAGTTCAATAATTCCGCCCTCCCTCTTTATGAAGTAGATTTAAGAAGCATTTACAGAGGGAAATGTTTTTTAAGTTGACATGTGTATTTTCTAAATTATTTTCAGAGCTCGAATCCGTTTTTTGGCGCCTAAATCGATTTTATGACCCCCTCAAATCTTAGTAGCGCAGCGAAAGAAAAAGAAGGGAACAGATGTACCAAGCAACAGTTATTTGGGAGGAGGCCTCAGAAAGAGCAACAGCAAGAGTTTTTATTTAACTTTTTAAAGAAAAATACAGAAAAGAATCAAAATTTCCTAAAAATATCGGAATCTTTCCATTATTAAAGTATTTTCCCTTTGCATATGCGGGAAAGTAAAACACTCTGCCATTTTTGCAATGATAATATTAATTGAAAAGAAAATAATTCATGAAAAAAAAATTCTGCCTCTGTTACAATTAATATCGCTTCTGTAATAATCTATTAGTATCGCTTCTGACATAATATTATAGTACAGTACACTCCCGAGTATCCAGTCTAATGTGGCGGAAGGATTGGTCGGGTAACAAAAAAGCCGGATAGCTCGGAGTTCTGGGAATTCATCTCTTTAACTACCAATATCAATAGACAAAGTTTTTATTCTAAAATTTACTGTTTTAATGCCTATTATTTCACTTATTGAGTACTAAGCCTTCCATTTATCTCAATGTGAACGCTGCCGCTGTTTGGTAAATCATAGAATCAGTTACTGGTAACATGCCGAGAAGAAGGCTCTGTACTGATAGCTTATCCATGTATATATAGGATGGCCATAATTAAGCCGTCAGTGCTCACAGTGTTCTGTAGCGCGATCTATTTGCGAGAATGACGCTACATTTTGTAGGAAGATCAAACAAGACGGGAGACGGAGGATTCCGCGAAAAAAAAAATAGTTCCAAAAGTCACCTCTAGGGGAATATGTGGCGCTGTGTAATAGAAAATAGAGTGTTAACAAATGCAAATCAATACGGAATTAAAATTACCTTTTATTTTGCACATTTGCTGATTTAGTTCAAGTGCAATATGCCAAAACTTTTAAAAAAGCGAAAAATTTATATAAACACCGATTAAATCTCTTTATCTGCAATTTCACTTACTGGGTAACAGAGAACGCTGAGCAGAAGAAGTTCTTTATTCAAATTTCACGTTACATCCATTGGCACAGTGCCAGCTGCTTGGGCTTTAAAAGGCAATGTGTTACTTTTCGAAACAATCGGATTGAGAGTCAACAAAGACAATGCCTGCGGGAAATAAGTTTCATGCAAGATGGAGCCCCTCTACACGTTGCTTTGCGGGTAGAGCAGCTGCTACGACAGAAATTCACAACAGAAAGAGTCATTAGCCACTGCTTTCCAACTGCATGGTCACCTCGGTCCCCTGATCTTACCCCAAGCGACTTCTGGCTATGGGGTTACCTTAAGTTCAAGGTCTATCAAGGAGTTGTCCAGAACCTGGCTAAGTTGAAGGATAACATATCACGGACTGTACGGGAGATTCCTGTAGACATGTTACTTTTTGCTGTTGTGAATACTGTACACGGAATGCAATATGTGGTCCACAAACACGGCAGCCACATTGAACATGATTTGAATGTGCAAAATAAAAGGTAATTTTATTTCCGTATTGATTTGCATTTGTTAACACTCTATTTCCTATTACACAGCGCCACAAATTCCCCTAGAAGTGACTTTTGGAACTATTTTTTCCCAGAATCCTTCGTCCCCCGTCTTGTTTAATCCTCCTACATAATGTGGCGTCATTCTCGTAAATAGATCGTGCTGCAAAACACTATGAGCATTGTTAGTTTAATTATGGACACCCTGTATACTGCCCTACATCTTTCAAGAATTTATTAGAGAAGAAATAAGTTAAAGGATATAAATTGTTCTCATTTTAACATGAATTCTGCGATGCCCAATTTAAATGCAGGAAACTTAAACAAAACATTAAAGTAAATTAAAGGCTTAGTTCATAAGAAAATTGACTTAAATGGATTTTATTTTTTGCCAATAAATTATCTCATAGATACGAAAATGCAACCCTAAGATAAGAGTCAAAACTTACAGCTTTCAGATCTTGGAAAAAGTCATTACTGATTGGTTTAATAGACTTCCTCAGTTAATTACGATAAAAGAAGACTAGGCCTGATAGTACAAAAGCGGAATAGTCGCGAACCGGATACTCGTGAGTGTACTATAACTGTAATTACGGCAGGCTCGTTTCTATTCTGTAAATCATATCTTTTTAATTGTGCGTCTGCGTCCCAAAAGAGTGTGGTTGTTATATAATATATTCAGCCAATGTTGGAATTAAGAAAAATTTTCCGACTTGATTTTTTCGAAGTTTTTAGTGCTTAATATTTAGTATATATGTTTTAGTATTTATCTAATTTTTTCTTAAGGAATAAAAAAATTTTAGGATTAAAAAAATCATTAAAATCGGATCTTTTCCTCTCTCTTTCTCTTTTTCTTAAATCCATCAAAATATCACTAAAGATGAATAATTAAAAAATAGGCATTATTCAAAACAAATGTAATAATAAAAAAAGAACTCCTGAGACTCAATTTCACTGTCATCTAATAAACAGGAGAAAATTTATTTTGAGTATTATCCGCTTTTCAATCATGACATTGATTGATTCCCAAAATCATTCTCCTGTGGTAAACACTGATATGAAATGAAATTTTAATTATTTACTGTCCCATTTATTTTTATTAAATATTAAAATGGTATATCGCCGTCGAGAACACATAAAAATACAAGAAATTTCAAATAATTTAAATACATTGGGGAGTGAATGAAAGACAAATTTATAAATTTCATTTTTATAAACGTAAAACGAATGAATTAAAGAAAACGTGTGATTTCTTTAAATCACTATTTAAAACATTTTATTAAAGGTAGGAAAAAATCGAATTAAGGCAGTTCTACTTTTCAAATCCTTTAATTACGTAATTCGGAATTCGAAACTAGGGTTAGAAGGGTTATGTAATTCGAAACAAGGGTTATAGTCAGATATAACTTTAATGAAAATCTCGCAGAAAAGTGTACAATTTATGGTCTGGACTTCGTAGTCTTTCGAAATAGATAACCTTCATTCATTCATTTAAATATAACTGCTCTTTCAGTTGCAGCATTTTTTCCTCGAAAACTACGGAATCGCTCAATATAACTTAAATAATGATATTAAAAAGTATGCCTTAATTCTAAATTTTTGTTAAGTTATTATAACATATCTTATATGTTTAATTTACAAAGCCTAATAAAATTATGCACACAGAATATAGACAATATTTAAAAAGGGATTATCTATATATTCTCAATTTATCACACACACACACACACACACACACACACACACACACACACACACAC
>JAPMOQ010006612.1:3533776-3594968 GCA_026543055.1 Argiope trifasciata
AATAATAACAATAAATTAACAAAACAAAAGTATAACAATAATAACAATAAATTTATTTCAATTACAGTAAAAATTAAAAATACCTAACAATGCGAAAATAGCTCGCATTGTTAGAAGCATGTTTTAGAAGAAATCGAGTTCATTTGATTTTGAGAATTTTTTTAAGATCCAAAGATGTTGGAATGTCACAATTATACGAATACTTGATAATCAAGTTAGGAAACATTCGGAAATTGATATTTTCAACATTACAGAAACAATCTTATTACAGAACTTTTATAGTTAAATTACATAAATATTATATAATAAAATTTAATAATCATGATTCATAACTTTTTTTCATATATTTATGTACATGTCGTCTAAAGAATAAGTCAGTTAAAAGTTACAGTCCCGTTTGCATCATCCAGAGTAACATGGCTGAGTTTCTCACAATACCCTAAAAGAAACTGCCACTTCATATATAAAGCTTGTGATTTTGCATATAAAGCATTCTACATGTAATAAATAATTATTCGGAAACATAATAAAAAATATATTGAAATCTTTTTCTGTTATGTTCTTGACTTGATTGTCTTGTTTCGTACTCATTCAAAAAATATTTCAAAAAAATATGAACATTTATTGATTATTCCCAGTATTTTTTAATAAAATTCATAAGAAGCTTATCTTTACTTTAAAAAAACAGCAAATACAGCAAAATAAATATACAGCAAACTATATTAAACTGAATCTTCTCTCATGAGTCTATAATTATCATTTATTCGTATATTTTTTTATCCCTTTTATTTAATTATTTATTTAATTTTTGGTTTGCAATAAAATTTGCAGAAGCCTAATTGTGAAATCCCTCCCTCTCTAAAATGGAAAACCCAAAATAAAAAAGATTTATTTAATTCTTTTCTTTTAAAATAATGTTTACAAAATGAATATTTCAAGAATGAACCATATAAACATATTACTTTGTCGAATGAGCACCAGAATTTATGGAGAATTCTTTGTTTGTTGTTTTTACGATTAAAAAAAAAAATGTCTCACTTCTGTCATAGTGGGTGTAGTTTCTTTTCTCACCCTGTGAAGGCATAAAACGTAGATCTACAGAGCAAATGAGGACAATGATTGAAAAAATGAAAATAAGTTAAAGGAACTTGTCATTTTTCAAATACTATAAACTGTATACAGAGATGTGAAGAGTTTTATTCTTTTATTTATTTATTTATTTTTAAGAAAATATGTCTCATCGCTTATTTGTTTGTTTTCCTTGTTTTAGAAGTAAAATCATTTAATTGCAAACAAATATGATCAATTATAATAAAATGTGAAACGAACAAAAAATTATGTTTATCCAATATTATTCATTTGTTTCAAATATTTTATATTATGATAAGAAAATATGATATGAATAACATGGTTATTGGCACAAGAGTCAAATTTGGATATTCAAATCTATGATCCCTTTCTACTCCAACACAACCAACTTTCATCCAGTTCCCTACATCACGAACAAAAAATTATGTTTATCCAATATTATTCATTTATTTCAAATATTTTATATTATGATATGAAAATATGTACTTCAATATATGCTGATAACAGTCTATTCAAATGATGTAGGGAACTGGATGAAAGCTGGTTGTGTTGGAGTAGAAAGGGATCATAGGTTTGAATATCCAAATTTGACTCTTGTGCCAATAACCATGTTATTCAATTCCATTTACAGAAAAAAAAAAAAATTAACTATCGGTTACAATTTCTAAAAAAAAAAAAAAATATCTTTGTTTTATATTTAAACAAGATAGGGGGCGATAATAACTATCGTTACCTAATTTTGCATAAAAAGTAGCTACATCTGCACACAAATTTGATTTCTATATAAAGGGTATTATCTACAAACTTCTAAAAGCTACTTTTTTGCCTATGATAAGTCTTATAAACATCCAAATTTTAAAATTCTTCAAAATAAATACTATTAAAAATTATTTAGGTCTTTAAATTCTTCTTGATCAATCCGTAGTAAAACTGATTACTAAAAAAATAATTAATTTAGTTAGTCAATTCATGAATTTTTCCACTGCGGAAATTCAGATTTTCAACAATTCGATTCAATACGCCTTTTTCTACATGTATACTAAATTTCGTTCCAAAATTCTCAGTAATTCATATAATCAATTTTGTCGCTTAAAACTCTGTCTGAAAACAGCTAACCTTCTAATGACGATATACTATTAAGTAAATATCAGATTTCAAAAGGAAAAAAAAGGGCGTTATTTATTTTATAGAGATTTCAAAAAATTAACTAGATTGAAGTTCTTTAGAACTAACATTCATTTTGAAATTGCAAATAATATATGATATTTTATTGACTAAGTTTTTCATTATTTTTCAAAATATTTCCTAATCCGCCACTATGGTTCATTCTTCCCTAGATACTTCAGCGCATAGAAATTTTTATTGTAAATTAAATTATTGCTTCCGAAGTTTTGTAAAGGGCATTTTTCTTCATTGGTAAAAAAACTAATTTACATAATGGTAATGAATTTATCAGCCTTCATAAAAAAAAGACAATTTTATTTTCAGGTGGTAGCGATTACTAATCTTATTGGAAATACATTAAGCGAAAAATGCCTTTTTTATATTAAAGGTATAACACCTTGATTTCAAACAGATTTTAACAATATTTTAACCAGATCAATAGAATGAGTAAATTTATGATTCTAAATTCAAAAATAAAAGTTGATTCAAGGACGAAAATTTAATTGGAATCATGGATAAAATAACTGCTTATGAATGATATTTATGGAAGTGAAACGATGCATTATAGAAATTAACTTTTTTCTCCTTTATTTCATTGTAATTCATTTATTTTTATTTTTCCGTACACGAAATATATAAAATAAACATTATAATTTTTGTTTATTATAATTAACATTATAATAAACAAAATAATTTAATTCTGTGAAATACCTGAAATTTCTGCTTTAAATTCTTTTAAAACTTCAAAACAAACAAACTTAGAGCTAGAAACTATACTGGCTTAAAGAAACTGTACTAGCCTATCAACTAAAGTGGAAGCTGAGAAATGGAACAAGTTAGAGAAGTGAAAATTCGTATATGTACATCATAAATGTAATATTGTAGCAAATTTTTATTAAAGCTGAATAAAAGGGAGTTTTCATGTCTATCTATCCTACCATGCACATACAAAATTAATAGAAAAAAATTAACATAAGACATAACGATCTGTATCAAATTTTTGGCCAGTTCTGTGAAAAGATTCATTTCCTGTTACTCTGTCGAATCCTGTGTGTTCAAACGGGATTGCACAGAGATGCCACAATTCAGATATATGAAATTTTGTATGTTGTTTTGCCACTAAAACAGTAATCATCTATTGTGCTTTCTATTCAATCAACTTACATTCATGTTTTTAGTGCCATGAAGTAACCATAAACTTCCCCGAACCGCTCGAAAGCATACAGATAAATTTGAATAACCGAAAGCCGCGATAGCATAGGTTCCTACGGCCATGGTTCAATCTCTCCCGTAATAGGCATACCCTGTCATAAGAGGGGGCAGCTGACTACTACACCATTTGTGCACCCATCCAGATGGCAAGAACCACCCATCATATCGTAAGTTTCTCATCCTCATGTTTGAAATGCATTAAGTAATAAAACCCATTCGCCATTTTGAATTTCAATAACAGCATCCTTTTGCAGTACAGACACAATAGTGTATAAAGCCATGGGGATAATTAAAGTAAAAAAAAAGCGATAAGAAAGAGTTCAAGTGGGCATTAATTTGCATAAAAATTAACGACATTGCAGCTTTTATTTTAAATCATGTTATGAAAACCGTATAAAGAAACGTGAGAATGAAATCTGAAAAATGAGACAAATATGAACTAAGAATATATCATAGAATTTTTTTAAACCATACTTTTACACTAAAGTTACAATCTTCGTCTCTTTTCAATTTTATTTTAGTTATATTTAGGCAATAATGTTATGTGTTGAAAACAATTTTGAATGAAAATGATGTTGGTGTTGCTATTGCTAATCGCACATAACTAAAGATAAAACATTTTTAGCAATATAAAAGGAGAGATTCTCTTAGATGGCTGAAATGGCCTTTTGATGGGGGCAAAAGTGAAAAAGAAAACAAGAAAAAACATTTAAAAGAAAACAAGTCCACGTTCGAGTCACAAGAGAGGAATATTATCATAAAAAATATTATAAATATATTAGTTTTGATGTATTTCTGTACTGTACCGCTTTTGATATCTGTATTCTAAATTTCAAAAGGGAGACTACTGCCATTCTTGGTACCACTCAAAATACAGGCTCTTATTATTGCGACAGAAAAACAAAGGTAAATTTCATTTACTTCAATCTTTATGGTAATTATTTAACCGCTATTCAACTTAGATTCAAGTTGAATAGCGGTTAAATAATTACCATATTGCTAAAAATGTATTACCATTCAAATTTAATGTCTTTTAGTTACATCAACTTAATCTGCATATTTCAGGAAAAATATGAAATTATTTCTTAATAGCAGATAACATAATAATTTCAATCAATGAAATATCTGTAACCAATATGAAGTAGATTTTTCCTTAATTCCTCTATAAAAATTCTATTCAGTATGAAAAACAGAAATTTTTAATTGCCTTTGGTTGCCATTTATAAATAAGGTCGCTTTTATTGCCCTTGTTTGAAATCTTTCTGTCTAAAGAAATCTGGAGCATTTAAACTATAAGCTGAAAATTTAAATTGTACTTAAAAAAATTCATAAATATGCATTACTTGCAAGTTAAGTCATTTATCATCAAATCTTAGAATGAAAAGCAGTAAAATATGAATGATTCGCTGAAAATCGCGATTCCACAACAGAAGTATTCTTTCTTCTAATAAGAAACTCTTCTTAAAATTGCACATCTTTTATATCAACTCATTAAATACAGTTATTTTAAAAAATAAAATCCCATAATCTGGAAATTATTCATGGCTACTTTATAATAATAGTTAAAACTCATGTATTACGACATGTAGACCAATATAAACCATTTGAAATACTGGAAAAGCCTTCAACAAGTAAGCAGTTAAAGGCGTTACCAATCGCAGAGGGAGTTTGGGATTTTTTTCCCCTTCAAATATCTCAAACACTATTTCAGGTATGTAATTTTGGAGTTTCTAATGCTTTAGTATTTTAGCTTTGCTGTCATGTTAATTTTTTTAATATTTAGTTTCCCTTTTTTTAAATCACATTCTTGATTTAAAAGTTTGAAAAAATATTTATTTATCCTTATTTATAAGTTTATTTTACTTTTTTGCTTAGTGCAACTATGGACTTTAAATTAATCAACTAAAAGTTTGAGAAACGTATCCTAGTTTCCGAGATATTCCGAAGATGTTTTTTGATTAATTTCACAATGGACATGACATTTTTCAAAACTTTCAAATTCTCAAAATTTTTATCAGAAGCATACAAAAAAAAAATGATTGCTAATTTCATAACAAACAGTCATATGAGCAAGAAAAATTGTTAGGTGTAATTCAAAAATTTCAGAGATACTAATTAATTATCTTAGCCCAATTTGTGAAGATACTATAATGAATAGCAAAGTTATAGAAATGTCCCATCATTTTTGTTAACAACTGTACCAATTTTGAGGGGTATATACATGTAACCAGTTGTGATATAAAATTTTTAGATGAATTTTGAAGGGTGGGGATTGATGGATATCACCACCTTCATTCCCTCATCAAATTTAGTTTTAAAGGGACAGTAGATTCTATTACGACACTTTTAGAAATTATTCTGTCAGGATTATGAAAGTTTTTATGTTTATACATTAAAATATAAATTCGTCCAATTTCTTTGAAAAAAACATTTTAAAACGAAAGAAATTTTTTTAAAAATAAAAGCTATATAATTTATATGTTCTAGTCTATTAATATGTTCTAGTCACTTTATTATTAATTTTTTTCTTATTATCCAATGCAAATTTATTTGGAACAAAACTACTTACAATTTTGTAATTTCAATTAAATGCTAATTTTTTAGAAATATTTTTATGTATACTTACTGAATTTTTATAGGCATTTTATGTTTTTTGAACTAAAATTGACTTTTAACAAGCTAAAAGAAACTCGGGGGAAACATAAAATGTACAACCCCCTTTCTTTTAAGGTTAGACCGAAATCCTCATTATCAATTTCATTTAATTTCCTCAAAAATTATAACACCTTTAACATTTCAAAAATATTTAAATCTATTTGCAAGAACAATATCGTTTTGAGAAAAATCATTAAGAAGTACTTTTTCCTTACTAACCCTACAGATATTTTTTTTATTGATCAATACATTTTATAACACTATTTCAGTTGGAAAAACGCATATATTTTGGTGATGAAACAATAAAAATAAAATTGCATGTTTTCATCCATTTTTTGTTATCTCAAAGTTCACTATCCCCTAAAAAAGTCACATAAAGTTATTATGAATTTTGTTTTCACGATTATACCTGATTTCCAGGGAAAAAAGAGAGAGAATTTAAGTTTGCAATATCCATGTTCCCCTTAACCTCCTCTTCCTTCCCCGCAGGTCAATACGTTTCTAAACGCTTGTAGTAAGTGTGATTTTGTGTGTGTGTGTGGTAAATTAAATTTTGTCCGTGGGTTTTTTTCTGTGTGAATTCAAAGGAATTTCAGTTTGGATTATTTGAACATTTTTCGCAGTTCCTCACGAATCCTTCAATTCAATTCTTCAAACAGCAGCATATTTCGTTTTGTACCTATGGGTTTCCTTCCATATTTTTTAAAAATTTATATAGCTATGCCGACACTACTTTATTAATATTATATACTTTTATTCATAAAAATATTTAGATTTATACTATCAGTACAAACATTTTATACAATATTGAGTAAATACAATTAATTTCAAATTAATATTCAATTTTAATTTATACAAGCAATTAGCTGCCTTTATTTTATGCAGGTGATAAGTGGAACTCATTTGTCTTCAACCTTTAAAAATGGGGAACTACTTTTAAGAACTTTTTCTTAAAACTGTTATGAGCTTCAATGCATTAAATTTTTTTCTCAGTTTTAAAAGCATATTTTTTGTATGGTAAATATGGATATTCTATCAACATTTTTTATTAATCATCATTTAAACAAGATACGTTCATCCAAATGCCATTAAAAAGACATTTCGAATAATACAGTTTTTGTTGAGAAATAAATTAAAAAAAGAAGAAAAAAATCAATTACATATTCGTAATAAAGAATATTATATCTGAATAATATTGGGAATAAACTCTTTCCACAAATTTAGTGCTTTCATAAATAAAGCTTACAAAATCATATTTATTTTCTGTCTTCAAATTGTGATTGACAATATTTTATTAGTGGAATAATTGTAGTATAATAAATTTAATCGCAAAAATACAGATGTTTTATATTTAAATAAATATATTTTCCTCTTATACATTTTACTTGCACCATTGATTCATGCTGATTTCATATTATTTAACAATAAGGTTTTCTTAAATGCTCAGTAAAATATAATAGAAGAAAACAAATCGAAAAGCGTCCATAAAAACAGGCGATAAATGTAACAATCTGTGCAAATTTTCATTCGTCGAATTAATTTTTTGTCGACTGACTAAAAATAATAGGTAAAAAGTAGTAACTCATTCATTTTCTTCCTATATCGGTTATTTTGTCGAACGTAGTGCAAACTGCCGGCAGAATCAGAAGTCCACCGGATTCTCAGATCTGAAAAAAATTTTCACCTATGCTCAGCCTGTAATACAGGGTGCGCGAGAGAAACTTACTTATTTGAAAAAACTCCCGAGCAGTGAGTTGAATGGGTAGACGTGTGATAGGTAGCGCTACTGGAGGGAGAAGTCCCCAAGTTTGTTTCTCCCTCCTGTCAATTGCCCTCATGCTCTGGTCTAGAGAACAGCGGGCCCTCGCCGACGAGAGTTTCTTTTCTAACGGTCACTCATTTGCTACTACGTGACGTGCCTTCCGCGCTCGCTTTGAAATTCCTCCTCACAGACCCGTTCCTGGCCGTAATTTGATTCTGTTGTGGGTTAATTCATTTTGGGAGTGCAACTAAACACAGAAATGGACATCAACGGACCACCAGAACTCCAGAAAATGTCGAAAGAGTGAGGCAGTCAGTTCTGCGTTCGACTCACAAACAAGCAGCTACTCTGGGAATTTCTGACACTACTGTTGAACGAATTCTCCATCAAAACCTTCCATTTCATCCCTATAAATTTGCTGTTGTGCAAGAATTAACTGAACGTGATTTTGTTTCCCGTCAAAATGCATGTGACATGCTGCTTGACAACCTGCCTGAAGACGCAGTCGTTTTTTTCAGTGACGAGGTTCACTTTGAAATCGCTGGTTTTTGTCGATCAACCAAGGATCATAACTCACCTCTAGAGCAACATTCACGACGCCATTGCCACCATACCGATTGATATGCTGCAAAGAGTGGACACGAACTTCAAAAATTGACTTCATCAGTGTATGCGCAATGGGGTCGCCATTTAACCGGTGTCCTTTTCAAAACTGATTGAAAAAAAACTGGGATATTGTATTCTCAAATAAAAAAAAAAATAAAGCAATATCTGAAGAACTTTTTGACCTTTCAAATAAATATGTTTCTCTGGCGCACCCTGTAGCTTTAAGATAGGATTTAAGTCAATTGTATCCTCAATATTCAGCTCAACAAATTACCCTTCTAAAACAATTAAGATTTTTGCCGATGAAATTCTTGATTTCTGGTCGACGGGAAATCGACAAGCGGTTATTGATAAAGGGGTAATTGCCTCCTTATCTCCATCCTTTATTGCCATCACCCCTGATAAGACTGAAACATATAAATATAATTAAAATTTTAAATTTGAGTAATAAATTATAGATTTATTTGTATTTATTTCTAATTAGTACATTTAAATATTAAGTTTTTAAAAATTTAACTTTTAACTTTTTAAACATCAGTAAGTTGCTTAATTTAACGGTAAAAAAATAATAAGCATAGGAGAAAAGTTGTAAAATATTTAAATCAATAAATATATTGATAGAAAGAATAATATGATGCTTTGAAGAACTAAACGAAACAAAAGAAACTATATATCGGGTGAAAAAAAAGAATCAAGAAAAATATTTAAAATACTATTTAAAGGATACTGTCAAAATTTTCTGAGCAATCAATTTATGAACAGAAAAAGATCTTTTCATTTTCCTTATTAAACAAAATGTCATAAAGAAAAGAAACTCGAATAAGGATAATTGCAAAATTAAAATTACTTTTAAAATTTGTAATTAGAAATCAAAACGAAAAGTGTATGTTGATTATCGCACTAAGATATCGGATTGGTTTGAAACTGATGTAAGAAATTTAATACTAAAGTAACTATGTAAACTAAAAAAAATCCTTTTATGCGATAGATTGATTTGCGAAATATGTTTTAAAAACTGTATAACATCAAACTGCGGGTTTAAAATAAATATGTACTTTAGAGTTATTTAGTTAATGTAAGATATTTGGATGTTTTTATTAATGTAGAGAAAGCAATGCCTTTTAACAATGAGTTTGAGAAGAAATAACAGTAATAGGAAAAGAGGAATAAGTAGTAATAAAGGAAAAGATAATGTAATATAATTAATCAGTTTAATGATGCATGGAGATTAGATTGATTTTCATTATAACAATGAAGAATACAACTGCAAATCTTTAAAAACTACATATATATTTAAAAATTTGTTAAAGATAGCACCAATCAAAAGATAATCTTTTGAAGTTTAAAATGCAATAATTTTAAGCTTCATTATCAAATCATTCAAACTTCAAATCATTTCTGTAAGCAATTATTTCGGAAAACATTGTGGTAATATCACGAATTCGAGCAATTCTCTTTTCGCGATGGTACAGTCTCTAATACTCGCAACTGTGACGGATGTGTAATGATTTATGGTACACCCCTTTCTCACGGTTCACAGATGGCCTTTGTGAAAATAAATTTACTAATTGTTTTCGAGTCGTATGACTTTTAAGAGGGATCGAGCCTCAGCTTCGGTTCTCTGTATGGCCGTTAGAATGGTCTGTAAGCGACATAATGTTTTCTCATTGAATATAGCAACAACAATTAAGGTAATCGCAGCATTTAATTGTAGAATTTTTTGTTTAATTTCTTTCACAATAATAAACATTTTCTAATGGGTTGCAGTGACAGATGTTATAGATGTCATAAATGTTAATCATGAGAATAGACGCTGAGAAGACAGTATTTTTATATATTAAAACAGAAATGGACTAACGTAACATGGATTGGTGTGGAATCAAGAAAAAGATATTATCACCTTGTTTATATTTATTCCCCCTACTCCCTTGGCCAGTTGACCCATTTATATACCTTCAATATTTATATTTGTATCATTAAATCTTATTCTAATAAACCTAAAACATTTTTTCCCTTTATATATATAAGTATCCAATAATAATTGAAATACTAATAATAATTTCATACTTTTTAGGCGTTTAAAAAGAGATGGAGAAGGCATGCAAAACACAACATAGTATATTCTTGTCCAGGACATCTCTATCTTCTTTATAAGTTGGATCAGATTTAAAACTAATTTGTTAGTTTTTTCGGTCTAATTTCAATTGCCACATTTCAGTAATTCATTTATTGTAAAGTACATAAGAGCTTGTGGTGACATCTGTAGGAATGATTTTAAAATAAACTTTTGAATGTAAGTTTTTTTTAAATGTCCATACATATAATTCTTTTATTATTATTATTTATTTATTTAATTGTCCTAATGTGTGTAAGACTAAAACTTATTTCATTCCTTTCACTTCTTTATTTCCAAACCAATATTAAAACATTTTTTATTAAATTTCATTATAAATAAGCAAGTTCTTAACATACTTAGATTAACAATATCAAGTAACGACCTCTAATATTTGTCAACTGTGTGTATGTATAAAACTTCACTATGAAATATCAGATAAATTTTATCAAATGTCTATTTTCTTATTGATTTCTTAGATTAATAATTAGCAATCTCGAATTTTATAATCTGAGAACATCCATGCAAAGCTTATTTATTCATAATTTCCCTAGGCAAAACATGTCAGTAGCTTTCGATGCTTAGATACATTTTTTAAATTATTAGCTCCGTTCATTTCGAACGGAGCTAATAATTTTTATTTATATAAAATATATTTGTATATAAAGTTTCGGCTGGTTAAAAATGCTAAGTGAAACTTGAGTCGAAAAGTGAAATTCCAACAACCTACTCACATGACTTTTATTTTTAATAATTTATTTTTCCATAGAGAAATTAGATATCATTTTCTATACTGATCTTAATAAAGATCTTATAGGAATATATTCCCATTTAATCTAACTCATCGTTTGGAAAATTCCTCCTCAGCAGATTTAAATTCCCATAGACAGCAATTAGGCACCTTATCTCAACAGTAACTTGGAATTGTATCTGCGAAAAAGTGAAAATATTTACTAATAAAATAATTAAAGAGCAAAAAAAAAGTCACTTATTTTCTTGATAATAACTTACAATTGTCCAAATAAGTGCCTTTTCGAAATAGGACATTTCCAAAATTAATTTTATTATTCACATCACCAAGAAGTTGTTCGACATTTTGAATGTTGTACAATATTTTGAAAATAGCGTAACAATTTTGTAGATTATCTAGTTGAAATTTAAATAAAAGTAAACTTCATTTCAATAAAGGAAATTATAATTTTACTTATTTTCTTATTATTGGAAATGGAATGGATGATGTTTATGATCTACCCAATTTCATTTTAACGTAAGATTAAAATCATAAGATCACGAGAACTATTACAAGAGACAACGCCAGTAAAATTGTTGATGGCAAATGTCAGTTCCATCATAACTTAATTGTTTTTAAGTATATTGTAACTCCTAATACATTGTTCTATCATGCATCTCTTAATATTCTCAAATATTAGTAGTTGATCCATTGTATCCTACTACGATTATTCAAATAATCGTAGTTGACCCGTTGTATAGTACACAATCACTTTTGAATTAGTGAATATGTTTTTAAATAGTTTACATTTTTTTTTTAAATGCAGAGTCATTTCCTTTTATAAAAAAATGCCGAAAAAAACTCCAAGGTTTTTTTTCTTCTTCTTCTTCTTTTTTCTTCATATAGAGTTTAAGCTAGCGAAAGCTCACTCTCTCAACAACACATCCACAGGTCCATCTATTTCAAGTTACCTAGTTTTGGATAGTAAAGAGATCTGTATAGCATTCTTAATATTACAGAACCGTTTCTCTTTCTATGTAAATATTTTTTTAAAAAAAAGGTTTAAATGCAAGGAGCATAAAATGGAAGGCATGAGATGTCAGTATTTTCATCTACTCGCCCAGTATGACCCTCACAAACTAGATTTAGACAATGAAGGCGTCTGAAGTGAATGCGATCCTCGAATGGAAGAGGATAGCAGAGATGATGTTAGAAGATCCCGCAGCATCACTCAGCCTCTTGCTCCGCCCCGGCTCTTTATTGGGTATTGCCAAATTGTGCAAATCATAAGCTGTGCTGCTATTGGTGTCGAAATAGTGTCGCTTTCAATGAAGTAACGCCTTGTGTTTGAAGACGAGCCTCTCGATTTTATTACCCTTGTGATGAAGTACAGATTTGTACAGATTTGCCATTTCTTTCTCAAGCGTATTTTCCTGATAATTCTAAATTTCAGCAAAGATGAGAAACCTGTATATAGATATTTTTAATCTCTTATTTTAATTATGTTTAACTTGATGAAGATTTACCTTATCGTTTCTTATGTACAATATATTTGAACTTTTTGACCGAATTTAACTTTTTTTAAATCAAAATTAGATATTTAAGCTAAAGCAAATGAATTTATCTTTATTTTATATCTGACTTCAACATATTTAAATTTTACAAGTCTCAACTACCTTCTTTATACCTTCTTAAAGCTGCAAAAGAAATGAAAATAAAACTCTTTCTATCAATTACTGCACATTTTATATCAAGAGCTTATATTAGATTGGAATAAAAATGTAAAATATCTAGCATTTTTTCCAACTTAAATAAATAAATAATCATTTCTAATTTATTTTGCATGACAAATGTCCTATTTTGAAGTAAGAGATTTTTGGAGAAACACAGGATTCAGACAGATTCAGATGGTTCCTGTGTTTCTGAAACGTTTATCACTAATAGGAGAATATTGGCTCATAATTAGATTTGTTAATGCGATCAAAATTCAATGCCAATCAAACATTTTTTTTAAGAAAATAATCTTCGCTTACTTCACTTTAACTTCACCTTGTTTACTTTTTCAGAATGAAAGTATTGATTTATTATATTGTTAAAAGCATGTAAATTTTATTACTATGTAAAGAAAAATGGAATTAAATAATAGTCATAGGCTTACATTGTTTGCACTGGTAACATCACATTTATCAGAAAACATGCTTGTCGAGTTATTAGTTCTTTAGTTGCAATTATCAACAACTAGTTATATTGAAATTTGTTGTCAAAATTGCAAAATATATCATTATGTCTAGTTAAGTATTTTGGAAAATAATTCCAATGTGTTAATAAATACAGTACATTTGAGCTCATTTTAGTTTCTTACATCATCGATAATGTACAAATACAACTATACAGGTGATTATAATTTCACTATATATATTCCTGCATAGGTCGATTTTATTTCATAATACTCCATATTATGTCAATAAGCAACCATCATTCACAAGTTCAGGATATTTCGATGACATTGGATTACATCATCAATGGCATTAGGAAACAATTTCAGCATATTTCAGTGACAGTTCTATATACCTAAGCATATTCTCTGGTATTCCATTGTAGACGCTTTCTTCAACGCATCTGATGTAATTTCATACTTTGCAGCTGTAATTTGGTGTAGTATCCTTTTAAGCTGGTATGTTGGGTCTGACTTGTCATTCTGAGAAATACATTGTTTTAACATTTTTGTTAGATAGCCATTATTATAAAAGCCTTGTAATAGCAAAATCTCTCAAATTAGTATTTAAGAACTAAAACAAATACAATATTTTTTCATAACTGTATTTTAGATAACTACATTTTCCCACTTTCCAAGCACTAAGATGAATCCTTATATTCATAAGTGCTTTAATATGTATCTTATTACCTGTCTGAGTGCAATGAGTCAACAATTTAATATAACGGATCTTTTCAGAATGCTTCTTAGAAAGGGAAAAAAGAGGTGGCCTGCTCATATATAGACTATATATCACTGAACAGCACATAGTGCATCAAAGCGGTATTTCCTCTGTGACTGAGGATGTTGCGTGCAAGTCAGTTAAAAATGTTATTAGGCTGATGGCCAAATAAATAGTTTTCAAGAATATAACAAATATTTTAGCTGTAAATAATTAAAATATCGATAAATATTATATTATCAGAACTTTAATGTGTGTTTATTATGAGCAAATGAAATCATTATTAGATCAATCGAAGAATAGTTAATTATTTATTTGCAGTGAACCAAAATATTATTTATTTATAAACTAATTATGCTATATCCCACTAATCAAATCACATAAAATAATAATTTTTAATAATATATTTGTTTCATTTGTTATTTACTTATAATCTATCATGCTATGCAAAAAGATTTTCTTTGCAAGGAAATAATAAAGATTGGTTTCCAAGAATGCATTACCTATATAATTTTTTCCTATTATGTACATCGATAAATTAATAAATAAAAATATTCGTGTTTTCAGAAAGTCACTGAAATAATAAGTTTAAATTACTTCTTTAAGGTATTGATCAAGATAAAAATTTGTAGAAATGTGGAATTAAAAAAAATCAATTATTAAAATATTATAATCTGTATGACATGGGGTTATAAAAAGACTAAATCCACACCTGCTTTTCTTCTCAGTCTATATTAGATCATAAAGCATAGCATGATAATCGGCACAACTTCCATAATATGACCTGGATTCTCCCACTGGTATGGTGTGAAAGTTTGGAGAAGGGTTGCCAATTCAAGTGTCGTCCTAGTCATCTGGCAGTGGTTCAAAATTACGAGGTCCATTCCAAAATAAGTTTAGTTGCTTTAAAACGGGATGTTAATATAATTAAGCTAAACTAACCTAAACATGAACCGGGTGCAGTAAACATGTTCTTCCTTATAGTAATGTCTATACTGAGATTTGAGGAATTCCAAGATCCTCACTTACTCTTTTTGAGGAATAATAAGAACTATGTAAGATTGCATAATACACATTTCTACAATCGTCTAGCATTACGGACTGACTTCTCAGAAAGTCTTTGTTTTTAATGATGTCACTGCACTTTAAAATGTTCGATAAATTTTGATTACCAGTAATGAGAATGTTTTCTGAGTCCAGGTAATATCTTCCATATTTGTTATTAGTTCATTCCACCAAGCAAAAATAACGGCTTTTCTGACTTTTTTTTCCCTTATTATTCGACTTGCAAAGATTACTCCAAAATGTATAGAGAATTTATAGCAATCCTGTATTTAAAATGAGATTTTCCTTTCATTTCATAAAGCTCTTTTTAATTACTCTAAGTATAGAAAATGAATATTTTCACCTGTGATATATCGGATAATTTTACCAGATTTTTTAATGACTTATTGTAAGCTTGAAAAGTCATTCCTTAACATTAAATTTATTTATAAGTCTTAAAATCTGATTCACCTAACTTCAATAATGTGAAATTAAACATATATTGCATAAATTAATCGCTGTTATATTTGAAATAAATGGTTAGAGCATAATGGGATTTTTTTTCCATTAAATTGGTTAAGTAATATATTTCAACACAATAAAGCCTTAAGCGATAACAATTTTACAATGTTTTGGCATAAAAGTTGAACAAAGAATTTTTAACTGCTTGTTATTTAAAATGATATTTTTTATATACCACTATGGTTTTTAGAAAGTATAATTTCAAATTTTAGAAATTTTGGTTTTGAAATTTTTTCTATATAATCAATTTAAACAGTTATTACTGAATCTCTCAAAAACGCAATAGCAAATAAATAGAGGTAAACTACACAGAAAAGATTAAAATTAAATTTTCCGCGAACAACGCAATCAAAGGAGCAAACTGGTAAATTAAACTGTCAGGTTTGCTTAAGACGTGTTCAGTATTCTTCTATAGACTTTTATTATCTGTCTTCTAAAATATGTACCTAAAAGAGCAGACTGTTTTTCTTATTAACTTTTAGAAAATTCTCCAAATATCAATTTCGCAAAGATTTTTTTTTGGTAAAATATTTTATCCTGTGTTCGCGACACTGAAATTTCAAAATATCAACAATGATTCGAAAGGTTTAATCTAAATATTATAGATCTGCATGAGAGGCTATACAAATATTTTTTGAATCGACATACTTTTGAAAATACGGAAATCAATATCTGCAACGTATTAACTTTATAAGATATCATTTTATAGTTCTAAAAGAGAAAGCACATGTCGCTCCAGATATTTTATTGATGTATTGATCAAATTCGTAACCTTTCTATGAGTCCACATTCACTAGAATTCTCAAATCAACGATAATGGGTTTTTTTTCAGCTGATAAGTTCGTATTCCGTGCATGATTTGTAAAAATATTTCGTCGTTTTTAAATGTGGACAATTATTTTAATGCCCGGAAATTTATTTATTTATAATGTATTTATTTTGACTATTTGAAATTCAGAAATGATATCAAAAATAATATTGCTCCGCCATCGTATAACAAACTCAATGAGAATACAACATCGTAATCATAAAAAAATGACAAATGCTCTGCTTTATTCCATGTACATTTTTGGAATACTTGTATTGCTGATAAAGAATGAGAAAAATTCATCACAGTTATACATCTTTGATCTATGGTATTGTTAAATTTACAGATGATTTATCTATTTGTCCATCAAATTTACTTTTTAGTCAAATGTAACAATTCCTCATGCAGGATAGTTTTCATCTCCAGAGTCCTTTGGGGAGTCTTTATAATAAGCAATTGTTATGTCTTCTTCTTAATGAGACATAATATACGAAGAATAATAAAACACTTTTTTCATATGTTAAGATCTTACAGGTTGACTCTGAACAATTATTTACATGATGCTGAAATTTTACATTGTTTTCATATTTTTTCTAATACTTACAGGTGGTGTATATTTAATTTTATTATGTCTAAACCCTTCAATTACTTATTCTATGTTTATTGATGATCTATTTGGTTCAAATTATTCTTTAAAACTCTCATTTCAAATTGGTTTTTGTTTTGTTTTACTTCATCTCAATAAAAGTGCTACCCATGACTGTATCTATTCTTTACATTTCCATTTGTATTTTTTTGAGTAGAGTACTCAGAGAATTTGGCCAACAATTGAAACTTGTCTGCAGATCTATAGACAGCAAACAACTTTTAGATTTGTTTATTGTAGAATATACAAATATTCATAAACTCGCATGTAACATTGAATGGTCATCACTTCTGCAAAAGCTGTCTGTTAAATAAATACTTAACTGATAAAAGCAAGCCTGAAATATTTTATCCTGTCGCGTATTGTAGTACTTACACTTTTTGAAAATGGCAACATGTATAAAATCAGATTCAAAGTAAACGAAGGAAAGAGTTGCTCGATTGAAATGTCTGATACTGTTTTACTTTTTAAAAAGCTATAGGAGAAAGTGAAACAAGTTTGTTTTCTGCAATTCTCAACATTTGGTGAACCCGGAAGTGATCTTATGAAAGTATTCAAGTGATATACAGGTCAGACGATATATTTATCGTTTAGTAACTGATGTTTTGACCGTTAAAAATCAGAGGATATATTACACTTTGCTTCCGTTATTTCTGTCTAAGTTTATGGAATTGGAAGCACTAATTCAGAGACGGAAACCTATTAGAGCATCTTTTACGCGAATATGTAACGGAATTAAACTTGAAGTAGAAAAAGAAAACCCGGATGAAGAATTTATAAGATCAAAATTGTCAACTTTAGAACGTTTGTCAGAAGAACTTCGTTCTTATGATATTCAAATTTTAGATTCAGAATACTCTTCTGAAGAGCTGTTTAACAGTGAGTGGGAAAGCGTCGAAGAATACAGAGAAAAATTAGATTTAATTAAAGTTAAAGTTGAAATATTCTTTTCCCGCCAAACTGAGCCATCCGTTACCAGTGTGTCTCCAAATTTAAACAAACGAAAACTCAAGCTGCCTGAAATAATATTAAAACAATTCGGTGGAGATATTAAGGATTGGTTGCCGTTTTGGGGTCAATTCCAACGAATTCATGATGATAAAGTGATTCAGAACCAAGATAAATTTCCCTACTTGATCCAAGCCACCATACCGGGTACTAGAGCACGTAATATTGTAAATATCTTCCCGGCGACTGCGGAAAATTATCACAAAGTAATAGAAAGCTTGAAAAAAAAAATTCGGACGGGAAGAGCTGTTAGTAGAATTTTACATACGAGAACTGTTAAGCCTAATCATTAAAAATGTAACGGAGCAGAAAAAGTGCAGTGTGTCCGAGCTGTACGATAAATTAGAATCGTATTTACGTTCGTTAGAATCAATCTGAATGAAAAGCGACAAATACGCTGCCATGCTATTTCCGCTCGTTGAATCTTGTATTCCCGAGGAATTATTAAGAGTTTGGCTAAGAAAGTATGCATCAATAATTACAGAAGAAAATACTTATTCCAAAAATTTAAAACAATTATTATTATTTTTGAGAAATGAAGTTGTGGGTGAGCAACGAATTTCTCTGGCAAAATCTGGGTTCAAATTGGATTTTGATGCGCGAAATGAAGGTAGAAGGGATAGAAGGTTCAAAAAAGAAAATCTCGTGCCTACTGCGAATGAACTATTCTCAGGTTATAAGAAAATATTTAACCTCGGAGAAAAAAACTCTTGCATTTTTTGTGATAAATCACATGAAAGCCTAAACTGTTTTGTAGCTCAAAAAATGAGTTTAATTCAAAGGAATGATGAAGTTAAGAAGAGGAATGGATGTTTCATCTGCCTAAAAATTGGACATAGGGCCAAGCAATGTAGATCAACTGTTCGATGCTTGATATGCTTAAGAAGACACTGGGCTGTAATGTGTTCAGACTTACAAACATGTAAAAAGAAAAATGATACAATTGTGGAAGAAGATGCACAAAAGGTATCTTTAGCAAGTACCAGTTTTAGTTGTCCTGATGAAGTGTATCTTCAAACATTATTAGTGAATGTCGAATCTAATAAAAGTCATAAAAAGGTAAGGGCTCTTATTGACACTGGGTCACAGCTTTCATATATATTAAAAGGAACGGCTGAAGATATTGGGTGCCATTCACATGGAACAGAAACTTTGATTCATGCTCTTTTTGGAGTAGCCACAACAAAGAGAGAAACTCACAGACGCTATGAAGTGTCTCTTAGTAGCCTATATGACAATTATTCTAGAAGATTAAACCTCTTGGAACAATCCAAGATTTGTGGACCATTGACGTTTGCAGCCTGGACCGTGGATGGAAGAAATTAAACAAAAAGGTATCACTGTCTCCGATTTCGGAAGAAAAGACCTAAAAATAGAAATTCTTATTGGAGCTGACGTCGCAAGTGCATTGTTAACGGGAAAAGTTCGCAAATTACAAAAATGTTTGGTTGCTGTGGAATCTTTGCTCGGGTGGACAGTTATGGGGAGAATAAATTATTCACTTCACAAAGTAATGTGTGTATCGCCTCTGAAATAACGTCCATGTTGGTTCATAGTAGCGACATTGAAAACTTATGGAAACTAGAGGCATTGGGAATTACAGATTCCAAAGAAAACAGAAGTGATGTCGAATTACAAGAAGCAGTATGGGATCATTTTAACAATACCCTAAAAAGGATAAATGATAGATATGAAGTCTCTTTACCTTGGATCAACGAGAAAGACAAATTACGCAGTAACAGAGAAATAGCGGAAAAAATATTAATTTCCACGACAAAGAAACTCATGCTGAAAGATAAAACAGAAGCTTACAATGCAGTGTTCGAAGAATGGGTTGAATCTGGAATAATAGAAGTAGTACCAGAAGAGGAAAAAAATGTACACAGTCATTACCTTCCACACAGGCCGATATTATAAGAGAAATCTACAACATCCATAAGTACCAGTTTTTGATGCTTCGTGTAAGCAGAAGGAATTTCTTTCCCTTAACGAATGTCTCATAAAGGGTGAAAATTTAGTCGAATTAATACCAAGCTTGCTTCTTGATTTTAGACGAGGAAAAATAGGAATTATTTCAGATATCAAAATGGCTTTCCTTCAGATATCTATTGGAAAAGGTGATGGTGATTTTCTCAGATTCCTGCAGTGAAAAGACTCTGAACAAAAGGAAATAAAAGAATTTCGACCCCTCAGAGTAGTTTTTGGACTAAAATGTAGTCCATTTTTATTAAGTGCCGTGATAAATTCGCATTTGGATCAGAGTGATATTTCTCTAAAAGCAACAGCTCAAAATGGATATCTTCATTCTATGTAGATAACTGTGTCACGTCAGTCGATTCGAATGAAGAAGCAGAAGAATTTATCGAAAAGTCAACTCAATTGATGGCAAGTGGTAACTTTGACTTGAGAGGTTTGGGAGCAGACAGAGAGGAGCAATACGAAATGGACAAAAGGGGAACCACTAAAGGTTCTTGGTCGTATGAGGGATAAGTTTGAAGATTCACTGTTTTGTGACATACCTAATATCGACTTAGATCGTATCATAATTACAAGACGAAACATGCTATCCATTGTACAGAAACTTTTCGATCCAATTGGTTTTAGCTATCCTTTCACACTTCGACCAAAGGTGTACTTGGAAACTAAATCGAGCTGGGATGCAGAGCTGCCTGAAGAAATCAAAAGAAAATTCTTGAAAAGGGTTAAGGAATCACCGTTGTTAGCATCAGTAAAGATTCCTAGGTAAGTTACTCTGACCGATGGGCAGTCTTTTAGCCTCCATTCATTTTCCGATGCTTCACAGGGATTTTATGCGAGTGTAGTGTTTTTAAGAAGTCAAAAATTAGGTGAAGTCAAAGTGACATTATTGCAAGCTAAAGCCAGAGTAGTTCCGTTGAAGAAAACAATTATACCAAGACTTGAATCGCTTGCTTGCCTTATTGGAGAGAGATTGACTTCATCCATTAAGAACCTCAAGATCGTAATTTCAAAAGGGTATTACTGGACCGATTCTTCAACTGCGCTCTTCTGGATAAAAAATATGCAAGCTTGGGGAACTTTTGTGAACAACAGAGTTTCTGAAATTAGGAATCTGACAGACTTTAGAAATTGACACCATATACAGGGTACAGAAAATCCAGCCGACATCCCATCAAGAGGATGCTCAGTGAAGAAACTTATTGAATCCAGATGGTGGGAGGGGCCTCGTTGGCTGACAATGTCGGAAGATGATCGGCCTCACTCTGTGCCAATCGATGACAAAGTAGAGGTTGACAAAGAAAAACGTAGAGAAGTACTGAAGTCATTAAGTCATGTTAATGATTTTCCCTCACGAGTCTTCAACTACTTTTCAAAGTACACGAAAATACTAAGAATGATGGGTTGGATATGCAGATTTATAGGGAATTGCCTGAAGACAAAAGAAGAAAAAGAAGACGGCGAGTTAAAGGTAAATGAGTTAAAAATGGCAGAGAAATCTATCGTAAAGATCATTCAACGTGATGCATTTTCTTCAGAAGATATAAAGAAGCTAAAGTCACTTAGTGTGTTTAAAGACGAGGAAGATATTTTACGAGTTAAGACTAGATTAAATGAAAGAAAAGACCATCATAATTTTATTTTTCCCACGTTGCTTCCGAAGAAGCGTGCAGTTGTAGAGAAACTAATACTTCATAAACATTTATATTTGTCTCATGCCGGGATACACTCATTAATCTCCAAACTTCGAGAAAACTTTTGGATTATCAAAAGCAGATCGACTATCCGAGGAGCTTTATCTCAGTGTATTATATGTAGAAGGCATGAAGCTAAAGCACTGCAGACAGTACTAGCTGCTTTACCCGAAAATAAAGTTAGAGATGCAAAGATGTTTGAAATTGTGGGTGTTGATTTGGCCGACACACTAATTTTGAAGAACAAGAGTAAAGCTTGGATCATACTTTTCACCTGTACTGTTTTCAGAGCAGTTCATTTGGAACTGATTTTGACCCTTTCTACACAGGGATTTTTACTTGGATTTCGAAGATTTATTGCGCGTAGAGGGTGGCCATCAATAATTTACAGCGACAATGGTAGTAATTTTGTCGGATACAGCAATCTCTTCGAATCAATTGATTAGAACATCATTGGAAGAGATGCTGCCATACTTAAGATAGACTGGAAGTTTAGTCCACCAGAAAAACCATGGTGGGGCGGTTTTTGGGAACGACTTGTGCAAATGATTAAGAAACTTTTACGTCGTATCTTGGGCTGGGCATCTTTAAATTACGAAGAGTTAATGAGTGTGTTGTGAGACTGTGAATCAACTGTGAATTCCAGACCACTCACATATGTGACAGAGGATTCTGACGATCCCATTCCTTTGACACCATCCTTTCTTTAAGGTGAAATTCCAGAGTTTGTTGTACCTGACTTGGATCACCTAGATCGAGTTGATTTCAACAAGAGGCTTAGACATCTTCAAAATGTGCGTGAACTTCTGAGAAAAAGATTTAGATTGGAATATCTCAGCTTATTGGTCCAACGTCCATCAACAATCTTAATTTCCAAACGGATTAAAGTTGGGGATATAGTTCTCGTCGAGTGCGACAACAAACACAAAGTGCTATGGCCTCTAGCCAAAGTAACAGAGATATATCCAGGTAAAGACGGCAACATTCGTGTTGTTCGTGTCAAAACCGCTTCCGGTGAATTAGTTCGACCAGTAAAGAAAATATTCCCCCTCGAAATACCTTCATCTATGGAGTCAGATGAGAAAAAGGAATCTGAAACACTTGAAAAGGAAAATATGGTTTCTGAATCACCGATGAATAATTCTGTTTCAGAATTGTCCCAGAGGTTCAAAACTATTGTGACTAGATCTGGAAGACAAGTTAAACTCTCATCCAGACTCATTACTTGAACTTTAAGTAACTTCAAAATTTAAATACTAAGAACTGAATTTTAAACATTTAATACATAACTTTAATTGTTAACAAAGCTTCAATTGTTTTATTAATGTTTTGATTAATTTATGTGTCATTAATCAAAAGGTGGGAGGATTGTTAAATAAATACTTAACTGGTAAAAGCAAGCCTGAAATATTTTACCCTGTCGCGTATTGTAGTACTTTCACTTTTTGAAAGTGGCAACATGTATAAAATCAGATTCAAAATAAAGGAAGGAAAGAGTTGCTCGATTGAAATGTCTGATACTGTTTTACTTTCTAAAGGCTATTGGAGAAAGAGAAGCAAGTTTGTTTTCTGCAATTCTCAACACTGGCAATTTGTGCATCAAATTTCACTAAGTTATTTGTCGTTTTCGCAACCATTTTTGGATTTTACCAATCGGGAAATAATGCTTAGGTCATTGAAATTTTTTTTATTTCACCCTTGAATACCTTTATTTTTTATAGCTTATTTCGCTTCTGAAGTCCGACGAGAAGATCAGAGAGTAGGGTGAGCGCTAAAAGAAGTTGTGCACATATCGTCTTTAGAAAGAAACAGGGAAAAGGGGAGAAATATTAAAAAGGTTCCTCAAATCTAAAGAAAATATAGTTTTCATTTCCTGGAGAATGATTAATTTCAGTAGAAGTTTCCTCTTAGCATCGTTTGGTGCTATAGTTTCTTATAATCTACTTCTACTTCAATTACAATAATCATTAAAACTTATTAGTAAAATCTTGATTAATGATAAATACACAAACTATGATTCTGACATGTTGAATTGTGGGTTGTTTTTTACGCGTTTTTGTTTTGTCTAGATTGTTTGATGTTTGTAAAAATGAAATCTTGCATGCAGATTTTTTATTCACTATTGATTTTTTTGAAATCTTTTCTGAAATTTTATATAAATTTGTGTCTTAGAAGAAAATATATTTTTTGAGTTAATGTGTCAATTAGTCTGATTTTTATTTTTATACGATAGGGGCCATCTAGTAGTTGATTAGATAAAAAATGATTATAATTATGAAATATTTAACGATTAAAAAGTTGAAGATGATAAAAATTAAAACTTTCAAAAACAGTCTTTTATTAATATACTGCAAACTAGAAACTTTTCTTTCACATGAAAAGTCAAAACAGAATCGTAGAAGCCTGAGCTTCTGAAACTATTAAAACTAAAAAATTAAATGGTAGTGAAAGTCACAAGAAAGAAAATTCCTAAACAATCATTGAACATTAAAATGTCCTATTAATGTGATTAGAATTCCAACTTGCTTAGAATTTCTATCAACTCCTCACGCCTTTACGATTTCGTTTTGATGTTGATATTTTTTAAAAAAATATTTTTGGGTTTCTAGAGCAGAATCAAGTACGTGCCTTTAAAAACTTTTATTTTATATTATAACAGTTAGTCGAAAAATTATGAAACCACTCATATGCTGCATTGGAATAATTTTAAAATTCAACCAGTGTATTTTTTATGTGTTAATGCTCAAACCCTACGCTCTTGCATCAAATTTTTTTAAAAAAAGAGTTTTCTGTATTCTTTAAACCTTATCACTTCTCTCCCTAAAGTGCTATGGAAAAGCATTTACTAATTTATCGATTTGGCTTCAAGCTGAAGATGAGGAAATTTACTTTTTTTTTTTTTTTTTTTTTTTTGAAAAAAGAAATGCATCAAAATTATAGACGCAAATCATCTCTTTAGCTTTGACAAATTTCATGGTTTCCATTACACACTGATCTACCCCAGAGGCAGCATGAACATCGTGATTTTTTTTTTCTTTTATTCAGATTTAAATTTTAAGAACATTTATAAATCCAGACTAAAAAGCTTTAAAAAAACATTTTTTAGTGTGAAATCTTTCTGAACTTTGTATGACTTCAAAATACTTATAGAAACAAAAAAGAGAGATTGTGTGTCCTCTTACTTTACAATATTCTTGAAGTATTATACTAAAAAGTGATTATCTCAGTTCTATTTCTTTAAGGATATATAGGATGATTCAGCACCACTGTAACAAATTTTTCAATTGAAAAAAAGGAAATAAAGATGTTTAAAACCCCCTGCGAAAACGTCTTCTTCATGTAGTAGAAGGCATTGTATGAAAAAAGGACTGCACGTTCTCAGACAAACAGTTTCATTGCAATTTTCAGTATTGTTAGGATCCACTTCATAGGATTTTACCTCCGGATTCCTCTTCTAAGCTCTAGAGAATATTCGATATTTCTATAAAAATGTCTTCTTGAACTTTTCCAAGAATGTGTTTCTTAGTTGCTTCCTTAGTCGTGGGGGAGGGAGGGGGATCATTTTACAAATAAATTCAACAAAGATACCATATTATGTTTAGATACCACTGGATTGAGCTTGATGTTTGGTTTTATTGATGATTGTCGGACGATTGTCCTGCAAGATTGTTGGACCTAACAGATCTTGAATTCTTCGCTTGAAGTGACATGAAAGTTTTGATGTATCAGGACTCGTTGATTCATTTATATCATTGAATTTTTGCAAGAATTTCTATTGTTGCTGAGAAAGTTCGAGATGCACCCGAGCTTTTTCAAAAATTATGAATTTCTTCAAACACTTGAAATTAAATAAATATAAGAATTTTTGAACAACGCATATTTGTTTTGTTTTTTTGTTGCTGCATTTTTCAAGATTATGTTGTTCTGTTAAGGTGCTGACACAACACTGAAATATTCTGGAACCATAAAAAATAGCCAGCTCTTCGCATGATATGACGTTGAGTGCGAAAGTTGGAATACCAATGCTCAATATGAAAGCTCTGTGACCGAAGGTTACGACAATTTTTTATTGCCTTTCAGCCTATCTTTCATTGCTTATTCGTGTCTTATTTTTCATAGTTCTTTAAATTTTGCTTCTGAAGATGGTTTGTACATTTTGCTGTTGCATTTCGAAGTACGTCTTCTATCCATAAATAACTTTTAAAGCATTTAACTGTTTGTACAATCTTAGATGGAGTTTTGAATTGAAACAAATTTTCATTTCATACAAAAAAATCTGTGATGTAATCAATAATCAAATTATTTTGCTTTGGCGAAAGATGTTATATTCATGGAAACTTCTTCCTTTTTTTTTTCTGTAGTTGTCATTGGAGATTTACCTGAGCGCCTTCCAATGGTGCACTGAAAGGAATGAAATCCGAACTCCCCCCCCCTTAAGTGACTCTAATATTCTTGAATGATTCTAAGTACGCAGCAGCATCTCTATACGCACTTGATCATGCATGTTATCTAGGCCGCAAGTTCAAAATCTATTCGACGCCTTTTTGATCTTCGATCGAAAAATCTTTCATATCTGCAAGCCTATGAATCGCAGCCTTAAATAAATATCGAATATAGATTGAGGTGTGTCAGTCATTTAATAGTTACGGTAATCAATCATTTAAGTCTGACAATAATTCATGATTCTGAAGAATTATCTGAATAAAAGTTTTATTGTAAACTGACTTAAAATTAAACAATTGACACTAAAAATGACTTGAGAAAATTTCTCAAAATGAAGCCATTTTTCTACCACATGTAAGTGTGTTTCACGCATATTTCTAACTTTAAAAATAGGTATAGGTCCAAAAGGTGGGAAAGAGAATGCACGGTGTAATGCAATTTTATTTACAATGTAGCCGAAGTAGGATACGTAGCAATACATAGGCTATCTGAAAAATAATAATTTCTAGTTTAATCATTCAACCCCTTATCCTAGACAAGCATCACAAAGAAAAACTCCGCCCTATCTTGGCGTCCGGAATGACTAGAAGATCGAACCGCCGCGATTATTGATAGATTCACTACTATTGATATAGTGAATCTATCATTCACCATTCATTAATGATAGATTCATCACTATTTCTATTCCCACCAATATATCTAGAATCTGGCTATTTATATGGCAATTTTTTTTACCCTATCATCTGAGGTGCTTCCTCGCTGTGGTATAATTTAGGTATATGTAATAAATGATAGATAGGGAAAACTGTAAAAGTTTATGATGTCGTTAAACATTTAACAAGCTATCAGTTTTTAAAAAAAATGTAAAATGTTATTTTTATATAGTACTATAACAAGAGTTATTGTTGTGCAAAATATTTAGCAAAAGTTAATTAAGAGATGTGTGAATTTTGAAATTAATTTTAAAAAAGACTAGAAGATCCTTTTTTTTTTTTTTTGAAAATCTTTGAGGTATTGATTAAAAACTACATTATAAACAAAAGCTCTTAATTGGCACAGCGCAGAAATACATGGATGTAACATATTTTAGTACATCTCTAACGGTCAAGAAAACAAACAAAGAATTAATTAAAATTGGGCATATTTTATAGATTGGGAAAACGTTTCGTTTGCCCCAAGACATAAACAAAAAAAGTACGAGGAATTTCTTAAAAGGATTTCTTTCATACGTATCGATTCAGGAAAGATATCAATAGTATCTATCTTTGGAAACTAAGTCGTGGGCGTCATCCTTTCGTTTGCAAAGTAAAAACTACATTACAATCGACATTTTAGAAAGCGTGTTGTAAATAATTAAATAAAAAAAAGTCGGATTTAAATTAGGAAAAAACAGAAAATTTTAGAATAAAGTAATTTGGGTTAATTTATAATTAGAAAAAAGAAGATTTTAATTAGGATTGAATTTAGATTAAGAGACATAATTGTACGGATATGTAAACATGGTCCATTTCTGATTTTTTTGTTTGTTTGTTTTTGCGAAGTCTTTAAAAGTGTATGATTAATGTATATGGCACCAGAGCTGTCATCACATAAATCTAAACGCAATCGCGCTATTCTATTATGTGGTTTTAATTATCTAGTACCTAACATTTAAAATCTATTTCTGGCTTTCAATAAGTCGGAGATATAAAACTTAGAATAACATTTACTGCCGAACACGAAACCAACACGAATACAAAGATACACCATTCTATTTACATCTCTAATCAGGCATCACAAAATCTGAATCGCTAGGCATATAAAAAAGAAACGTATCAAAGTTCTACAGAAACTGCGAATGCACCGGTTTCCTGATGACTACAGCTAGGATAGGGGAAAGGCGTCTCTAAGACGGAACATCCCGGCCCCAGTTGAACAGTTGTCCAACACCTTTTTCAATAGGGAGTAGACAGAGCCTGTTGATACTTCGCCTTAATATTCCTTTAAGGGTTCTGATATTTGCGACACTGACTAGTCCATCTGTTCCAGGATATGTCCTTTCAATTCGGGTCAAGTTCCATTCCATGGGGTTCTTGCTATTATCCTTCAGGAGTACCATTTATCCGGGTTTGATGTTCAGTTGAGGTAGTTTCCATTTAGTTCGAGACTGCAAAGAAATATTCCTGACTCCATCTTTCTCAAAATTTTGATCTAAGAGAATGGTTGAGAGACCATCTAGAAAATAAAAAAATATTAGTCAAGGAGTCCAGGGTTCTGATGTTGACAAAAGAGGTTCTCCCAACAAAAAATGGTCTGAAGTCAGAGGTCGAAGATCAGCTGGATCGGCAGAAAGAGGGAAAACTGCTTCAAACTGCATAGAGGATTCAAAACTGCTTCAATCTGTGTCACCTGCATAATAAGATCTTCAAAAGTCAATACTGTTGATTTAGTCACCTTCAACAAGATCTGCTTCATAGTTCCAATATTGCCCCCCCCCCATAATCCACCGAAAAAAGGAGAAGTTTGAAGTTCCACAATATAACTTTCTTGGAACAAAATCTTTGCAGGGAATCCGATTTGCATGTTTTCAATAGGGAATCCAAAATATGTTTTGCACCCTTAAAATTAGTGGCATTATCACTCCATATGATTGAGAGTTCCGAACGCCTAGCTATGAGTCTCCTAAGACTAGCTAAAAAAGTCTCAGTAGACACTACTTCAAAATGGGTAGCCATTGTACTAAAACATATGAAAATGGCAATATATTTTAAAAGTAACTTTAGATCTTTTTAGATAAGGCTTAGTAATTATAGGACCAGTGAAATCGAGTCCCAACTTTTCAAATGGTAGAGATGGGATAGCTCGGACCCTGGGCAGGTCACCCATCTTTTGGTTAATAGTTTGGCTTCTAGCTTTAAAACAAGTCAAACACCTATTTATGACACGTCTGACTCGATCTTGTTCAGAAGGTATCCAGTATGATTGGCGAATAAGGAAAAGTGTCGTCTGCGTGCCTGAATGTAGATATATTTTGTGAAAATGTTCTATGATCTGTAAATGGTTTAAATCTGCTTGGAGCATCCTTGATTCAAAAATAAGTAACAGACGAATCGGTCCGAAAGTAATGAGTTATTGGATACTTTAGAGCTTTGGAGATTTTTTTTACTCGATATAGCTACCAAGAGAGCATTCATTAACTCAAATCTAAATATTGAAATTGTTTTTAAAGGAGCCACTCTGCATTTTGATGCTAAAAAACTAATAAAATTCTTTCCATTTCTTAATGTTACTCGAAAATACACAACAGCTGCATAAGCTTTCTTAGGATCATCTGAAAAACAGTGCATTTGAATGTTATCTATCTCAGTAAAATGAGTATCTCCAAAATAGTAACTGGGTATATTGATAATACTCAATTCTAGAGCTCCCTCACAGCATTCATTCCAATCAGTGTCTAATTTCGTAGGAAAACGCTCGTCCCAATCCAAACCCAAACACCACAGTTCTTGTATTAAGATCTTTTATCTAATTGTAAATGGTCCAAGAAAACCTACAGGACCAAAATACGACATGCAGCTTGCAATAGGTATCGTTTAATGTTCATCATTTCAAGAGAAATTGTATTAAAGTTTCAGCATTGAAATGAAATAAATCATGATCGTGGTTCCATACAGCTCCTAGTACCTTAGAAGGCATGAAAGTCTCCGTTTTAGGCTTAGTGCATTGACCAATGTCCATTACAATATCCTTCCATCGATCACGCACCTCGCATGAATTAGTTTGTCACTTTCTTAAAATCATACTTTCATTCTTAAAAGTCTTAACACTTTCTAAGCTTATTTTTAAAGCTTCTTCAATTTGTCGACTTCTAATTGAATCATCGACATATAAGAATTATTTAAAATTGGACAAGTTTCAGAAAAATTATCCACATGCCTTTTCAAATGATACTTGATTGTTGCAGCTAAGAAGAATGGACTTGAACTTACCCCGAATAAAACATGGGGCATTCTATGTATCATCAAATTGCGTTTTCCTTTAGAGCCATCTGGTTCCTGTTCCCCAAAAATCTGGTCGCATCTCTATCCTCTTCAATAATTTTTATCTGGAGGAATGCCTGTTTTATGTCAGATGTGGATGATGTAGGATTTTCTCTAAATCTAATCAAAAGAAGAAAAATATCAGGGTTTAAATTTTATCCAATATGCAAACAATCTTTCAAGGATAGTTCTCCTTTACCATGGGAAGACTCATCAAAAACGGTACGTAATCTATTTGTCGTCTTATCTTGACGAATCACTGCTCTATGAGGCAAATAAAATGTTGGTTCGTTCTTCTTTTTATTCAACCAACACGTAACTTTTTCAATAATGTTCTCTTTTAAATACTCATTCAGAGCAGTTTGGAATTCGGTGAATAAAAGCAAGGGGTCATTCAGAAATTGTTTTTAACCTGAAAACCTTTTTTGGTCAATTTCACAGTTATCGTTCCTTCGTACCAAGTTTCCAAGGGAGCTTTACGGTGTATATGTTATTAGAGAAAGTAATTTCTGATTCAAATTCCTTCATAATTGCACTATCAAAATTATTTTCAACGCCTAAGTTTTCTAATTCACAAATTTTTTTTAATTGAGCCGATATCATCTTTTCTTCTACTATAATTTTTATTTCCAATATTTGATTTGTCATATTGATTTTGGCTTGGAGGAACCAACCAAATAAATTTTCAGTGGCTACAATCATATCATTTAACCTTTTTATTCTACTAGTTACCATATCATAATAGTAGTTAGCACCAGCTAAAAGCAAAATTTTATTATTTCTAAATTCATAGCAATCAGCAAACTGTAGTTCTTTTAATTGCTTATTAAACTTAGGAATATTGTTATTAAGAGCAGGTAAATTAGTTGCAGTAATTTTTTCAGTTTATAATGTTTCAATTTCAATATTTAAAGTCGGTTCGTTGCGATTTTTTTATTTGATCTAAACAACATCATTCGTTCAGTTGTTTCTTTAGCACCAAAGCCATATACTGAGAGAGTGTCCCTTTGAACAACAGAAAGTTGTTGAGAAATTTCTCATGAAACTGAACTTCTCTTGCTACCATTGTTTAGCAAAATATGAAAAGTTTCAAGTTTATTATTGTCACATGGAGAGAGAATACAGGCAATACATGTTTGCAATAATGCGGAACACTGAGTGTTTACTCCAATTTCCAGCTCTTTATTTTTATTATTATAATTACAATCGGAAATTGCTGATACAATTCAATTCTGTGTGAATAGTTCTTCTCTGCTGTTTTTCAATTGACTACAAAGTTACGGTTATGCTTCTTGCTACAGTTTTCACACACATCTCTTTTCCTACTGTCTTTTATTCGATGATTTTTTTTCTAGATGTAAGAAACAGCGACCTTGTTTTCTTAAAATATCCTTTAATTCATCTATTGCTAAACCCTCACAAATTTCTGAAATATGGTAATCATTGCAATATACACATTTTTTCTCAACAACTGGTGTTAAATATTCACTAGTTTTTGACGAATAATATTCCACGGAATGTGATTTCTTTTATATTGCCAGTCATTTGTAAAGTTTTGTCTATCACATGAGTTATTTTGATTGTATCTAGGATTTTCAAAGTCAAAGCTATGAGTAACGGGTTTTTTCTTTTACCTTTCGAGCCACTTAGCAAAATAGATGATTCTCTACATTCTCTTTCAATTTTAAAAACTATAACAATTCCATAACATTGAATTTAATTTCTTCCGTTTTTTCCAAGTGTTATCTATTAAAATCTACAACTAGACCTCAGGTATTAATTTAAGGAGAATCGGCTGAAGGAAGTGGCCATACATTCTAAATGTAACGTTAATTGACTGTAAGCTTCTGATGTGTATTTTACAGATGTCATATAATTTTCTCAGTCCAACTATATTTCTTGAATCCTTTACGGCATAAAGATTCGACGGATAATGCAAAGCCATTCACCACATTACCAGCAGATCCTCCTAACAAGGATTTTAGGTATGTAAAATTATATATTTTTATTAAGCTTCCGTTTTGGTCAATCCAGTTTTGGAATTTATTCCAAAATTCCAACCGTAAACAATAGCCACCGAAATATTT
This sequence comes from Argiope trifasciata, assembly GCA_026543055.1. Lineage (NCBI taxonomy): Eukaryota > Metazoa > Arthropoda > Arachnida > Araneae > Araneidae > Argiope > Argiope trifasciata. Next base: position 3,566,292 of record JAPMOQ010006612.1, read on the forward strand.
GACGATACTCAATTTAAGTAGACGGTCAGAATTGACAGTTCAACATCAAAGAAAACGTAAAATGGGGAATCACTTCCTTTCCGATGAAATTTTCTTGATCACTTGTGTCTATTTTCCAAAACAAATTTTACTTTGAATATTAAAATTAAGCTCTCATTATATTTTTAACCAAGAATTTTATTTTTAAACATTTTTATTGGTCAAGTTGGCCAGATTGATTTTCATTCACTTCCTGAAGCACAAGCGAATTAAAATTTCGTATTCTTGTGTATTCTGAATGGCAATACATTATTTTAATATTTTCTAAACTTGATTATTAATTAATAATAATTTTAGCAAGCTTTTGATTCCATGCCATGACAAAATTTGTAAATGGGATAGTGAAACAATAGGTTCACAACTGATAAATAGAAGATAGCTTTTTTTTTAAAAAATCTGCATTTGAACCGAACAGAAAATGGATACTTAATTTATTTTTTAATTATATTTATTTTTTCTTTTTACCTTTCTTTTGAGTTAAAATAGAAATTTATGGAGAAATTCGATGTTTTAGCACATCATTTCGGTAGTTTTATTTCAATTTAATTTCAGAAAATGTGTTCTTAAAAACTTTTAAATTAATTATTTTTACTTAACATTTACTTTGAGTTAAAATATAAAATGCTGGAATCTTTCTATATTTTAGTTCATCTAATTCGGAGTTTTATTTCAATTTAATGCTGAAAATGGGCTATTAAAAATGATACCAGTATGCATTTCAGTTACCCTTAATTGCAGATCTACAAAGCAGTTCTGTTAGTAGATTCCTGTTTCAATGCCAGTTTTTATCTGTACATTTTGGATTCAGATCTCAGTTATAAAATAGTAGACCTCATAAACTACCTCAAAAGACGATATAATCATGAATTACTAAAACTGAAACTTTTGTAAACTATAATGAAGTGATCACAATCTAAAATTCAAATTATTATTAAAATGAAACAATTTGTTCCTCTAATCAACGAGCTCAGAATGAACAATCAAATTCACTCATAATGTCAAAGAGTGACCAGAAAAATTAACCAGAAATGTTTTTCTTAAATAAATTATTCAGGATTATCTTAATATGTATATCACCTAGTGAAAGTAGAAGTTCTAAGTTCACAAAATATTCGAGTTTCGGAGTATATTTTATTAGTATGTAGTAAAACCCAATTTATTGAAAATCTGTACATATCGAACTTTTTCAGTATAAAAACTGTTTTTATTTATCAAATGAAAATCTACATATTAGGCAGAAGTTTCTCATAAAAAAAGTATGGACACTTGCAGCACTCAAAAGACAAACATAATATGCTTTCAAAAGAAATATAAATCATTTTTAAAGCTGTTTCTATTTTTTAAAACAAAAATTTGTTTCTCAAACTGCATTTTTAATGCAATAGAAATTCATGAGAGATTGAATGGAGAAAAAATTGTTCATAAAAAGCAATAAATTCGAGCCAGCAAGTCATATCTTATTTTTAGCTTTCAGTTCTATGAATCGCTTTCTTAATTTGGAGAAAAATGTACAAGTTAAATTCGATTTTTATAATGAGTATGACTCCTAAAGGAAAATCCATGGATATAATAGAGAAATTCTGCTTAAAAAATAAAGCTGTAGTAAGTTCAGTTTAAAAATAAAAACAGAGCAAACAAGACTGGAATTTTTATAAGTGTAGTATCAATAAATTTTTTATAAATGGTTATTCAAAGTACACATTTTGAAATACGCTTGTTTAAGTGAAGACTAAAAATGGAAAAAACTAATAAAATTCTTTAAAAAAATTCACAGCGAAGTAAATACTACATTTTCAATCTGTGAAAAGATGCAAGTACCCAAGAAACTTCACTGAAGAACACGTTGACAGTTGTTAATTAAACAAGTAACAAGGTCTGAAATTTATATTTATCTGTCCTATAAAGTTTATAAATTAATGCTCTTTTTTTTGTATTTCCAAACATCATCTCATTTAAATATTTTGAACATAAAAAAATTAGCTATGCATAATTGTTTTCTGTAAATAAATTATGAAAATTTGCAAAACTTAATTCAGTAAATTGGAAACTTCTATTTATCGAAATTTGTACAAATCGATTTTTTTTACAGAAGTTTAGAACGAATTTTTTTCGAATTCGATATTTAGAAGCTCGACATTACATCTTTCAGATTCTTTCATTTTTGGAATTATCTGGGCGAATAATAGAACAAAATACGATAGAAGATGCAAGTTGGACTCTTGAACTTATCTTCAAATTTCTAATTACTTTTGCTTAAATGCATAATATTATTACTGAATTACCAATATACATTATCGTGGCATAAAAAAAATATTTATTACTACAGTTCTTCCGTAAAAAATTTTAGTAAAAGCGTTCGATGGACATAAGTATTTAACTTTTTTGATATTTTTGCAACTTGAACGCTGCCATATTGTTAAAACTTCAAATAAACTGCACTATTTTATTGGATCATTATGAAGAACGAAATCTATTACTATTGCATCCAGAGCCCGTCTTAGCCTAATTGAGGCCCAGGGCAAGAGCTTCTTTGCATCCCCCCCCCCCCCCCCTCTGCTTCACTACTTCAGTAATGCAGAACCTTGCATATGGTATTTTTTTTATTTGGTGACCCTTCTGATGTGGAGCCCTTTTGGGCAACTACCTCGTATCCCCCTGCCTTAGTCAGGCCCTGACTGCATCATAAAGATTCCCATGAATTGAGATCAAAATTGCTTATTATTGCATCACAAATTCCTATTGCTGATCAATGGATATTAAATTTGTAATTCTAACCTATTGTCTGGTAGAATATTTCTTTGTCTTTAAATGTTATTCAGTCTATGATTGCCACAAAAGTTATCAAACTGACATTTTTTTTTTTTTTTTTTTTTTTTTTTTTTTTTGTATTTACTGAAATTTATAGTTGAGTATGGATCGAATTGTTTTTGATAAATACTTTTTTCACCTTGCCTATGCAGTTAGGGATTCCGAATATTTTCCGACCGGCTATTACGTACCCAATATGAAAAAGTCATAAATACCAGTGATCAATACTTTTTAAAGAATGGGTGTGTTTCAAATACTTAATATTATCTTATTGATGATATTTCCATTATAGGTCTTAGATCACGATAGAAAATAAAAATCGATATAATCTGTCCAATGGAAGCTCTCAAACAACAATCATTCATAGGGAAAGTCCCTCATACATCCCCCATGCACGTTCTTGGAACAGACTTCCCACAAATAGCTGTGCCGAGGCTGGCGACGGAACCTATTGATCACATGCAGAAAGGTTCTCATTTCGCAAATAGTCATAGTTCTGAGCTATGACTGAGCTATTCAGGATAATGACTATTGCTGGAAACAATTCACAACTTGTCTCATTGTATGAAAATAAGATTTCTTTCATTCTTAAGTTGCCGCAGAAAAATATTTCTAAGTTGTTTATATGGTTGAATGGAATATGCGCTCCATAAATTCTCCCCCCATGTCATTAAAAGATATCTTTCATGCTTAGGGTTGTCACATTATACCCGTTATCTTTGCATGCAAGATTTGGATATTTTACAAGGAACGCCAAATGGTAATCAATCACAGTTCAGAGTAACGATGATACTCCATGTCCTTTAAAACGAAACGGAACTTCCGTCAGAAAAAGGCTGTCTACCCTTAATTGAGTTTTAGATGAGAGTTTAAAGTAATAAAGGAAATGTGAGAAATTGGATTTTAAAAATTTATGATAAAAGAACATGATTATAATTTTCTCGCACAGAAGACATTTATAATATTGATGTGCGTAATACAAATTCATCTAATAAAGTGAAGTATAAATTTTAGTTTTATGAGGATTTAATCTTTATATCTCTAACGGTTTAACTTTTTTTAACAAAATGAAAAAAAAAAATACATAGAAACTGCTTTAAATTCAAATATAAGTGGATATAAATAATGCTTAGTTCTTTCAATTTGTATTTATGTATTTATTATTTGTTTTTATTCCCAAGCTCTTACTTGAAATGAGCTAATGTATTTTTTATGTTAAAATTTTTCAAATAAGTTGCGGGGCTTTTTTTTTCTGCAAAATATTAAGCGCTTTGTATAAAATAAAATAGAAATCCTATTAATAATTCAAAAAATAAATGCTGGTTAATCCTCAGGGGAAAAAACATATTTTCTGTAAGAAAATGTTGATAATTGCTGATATTCCTTCAAATTTGAAATATTTTCAAGCTTATTTACTCTCAGACAATTATACACAATTCAATGTACCATCAATCGACATGTAAATGTATCTATAGTTCTCCATTAAAACGTTTAGTTCTCATATTCAGTAGCAGGATCTAAAGTTTTATTCGCAGGTAAAGTAGTAGCAAATTTCTGCCTATTTTCTTAAAAGCGGTGTCAATGATTTATTACTAATTTTCAATTTCTCTTAAATCTATACACGAAAGAAATCTAAAAATAAAACATATTAGTTTACATTTTATTCGGATTTTTTTTTTTTTTTGCCCCTAAATTTTTTGCCAAAACTATAGATTCATATAGATTGAACCTTTATCGTAATCAAAATTGAAATTACAATAGTAAATATTTAAATATTAGACATTAAGATAAGAATGCATGGATTCTGAAGTCATTTTCTTCTTCTAAAAAAAGCATTAAAAAGTTGCCCTAATAAATAATTTTTTAAATACAGCATCTAAACACTTCGAATTACAAAATTTAGTTAAATAAGGTAGGCAATTGTACAAAAATTGCAAAAATTAAAATTTTATACATTCATCATAAGTTCAAATGTGAATTAGTAAAATTTTTCTCTTAGTTTAATCTATACGTACAAAATTTCACATTTCTATCTAGAAAATTTTCAGAGATATGCTTAGTTTTAAATTTCGAAGTACTGGTCACAAATGTGGAAAACAGCGTTTATTTCGGAATGCAACTTGTACATATTCCAATCATTATGGCTTCAAAAAAGAGATTAAGAATCACGAATAGCATTGTTTACTTTCATTGTTCGGCAATTACACCATAGTCTTTATAAAGAAAAGAAGCTTTTGGTTATGATGACGATTTATTTTGTGAGCAATCGTAATGCTTTTTCTAGTTTTAGAAAAATACAATGTCGTTTTCAGTTCCCAACATTTTAATGGGCTTTGTGATATAGTGATTAAAAATTGTAGGAACAAGCAGAGAGATATGGTAAGAATGAAGTGTCATATATGTGATGAAAAAAAGTTACATTTGTCTATAGTTTTCAGGCTACCCTTTTGCTAGATTAGGGACAGGTGGTCCAGGGCTCAACATTTCAAAATTGAAAATGTTGGGAATACTTCTACTTTACTAAGTGGCAATCATACAGAATGTCATATCGATGTCTAAAATAAAGCAAATAGGCAATTTCTAATGCAAAATCAAAACTTTTTTTCTTTCTGATAATTGTTGTTTGGTGAAACAAATGTTTATTTGTTATGGATAGAAACATTAATTTTAAAAAATTTCACGTTTGGAATTCATCGCCACTCGCAGTTTTTTGTTCGGGTGTTACAGCTGCCGTTTTTAGAAGTTATTGAGTTGGTCTCGTTTTCTACAAATGTAGAATGTATGGTAACGATAGATTCAGTTAATTTTATTAGGATTATAACTGAAATAAGTAATGAATTGACTTTGTCTATGAATGTTTGATAAATTTTCGCTAATTCACTCAAAAGGCTGTTCTCTACACATGTAGGCTGTTCTCTCTGGACAGTTCTCTACACATGTCCTATGAACTCAATCACATATGTCCAAGTATTATTAAGTTGATATAATTCTGCATAGGTGTTGAAAGTATTAACTTGGAACTAATTTTTAAGCCCTTTAATTAATAGCATATCATTTAATTTTTAAAAAATGTGATGAAAATTTACAAATATTATATGTTTTAGCAAAGTAAGAATGGAATTTAAACAGCCTGAATTTAAGCAACAAAACATATCCTTTGAGAGTAAATTTTACTGACCACAGTTTAGTATTTATTATAGTATAATTTTATTTATAGATAAAACCAAATTATTATTTTGGGGGGGAGGGGGAGGGGGGTAAAGTTCCTCTAAAAGGGTGTAAATTGAAATTAAAATTATTTCCTGAATTTGAAGAGGTCTATTGTAGTTCTCAAGAAGCAGTTTTAAACATTATCATTATTTGAAATTAGAAAAGACTAAGGCAAAAAAAGTAATAATTAATATAAAATGAAACAAAATAATAGAAAAATTAGCGCTGCGTGCTTTTATATCTTCAGGAACAAACGACTGAAAAAGGAAATGCTACAGTTCATAAAATATCAAACCTCAATTCAGATTCTCTATACTGACATGAGCTTGAAAATGAAAACCTAATTTCCATTATTGAGCTTTAAAAACTTAGTGGTGCAATTTGTGGAATCATTTTCGTTATCTGAATCGATGAAGCAATTTCAATAAGCTATGTTTTATTCTATATCAAAGAGTATTTCTCAGAAATTTTATTCCATTTTTAAAGGCAAATAAACTAGAAAAAATTTACTGTTTTTCTTTTATTAAAATTATTTTACAGTCAATTTTCATTAAAAACTATGTAGGTGATTCAAATATGACAAATCTTCCTTAGTTCTGCTCTTTTGAAAATACTCCTATTCAATTAAGCAATATCAAACTAATTTATCTCTTAACTAATATATATCATTACGAAAGAAACAAAGTCTAAAAACTGATAATTGTGTGGAAAGCAATAATCAATCCATTTACTGACCAATCACATTAGATTTTTTTTTTGTTAATTTATATTTGTATCAGTAAAACCTGAATTTGAAGTTAAAACTTACGTCTTTTCGTAGTCAAAAAATTTAATTCCCTATGTTTTAGATTTCCTATTATATCTAAGATATAAGATTTCGTAAGTTATAATGTTCTCTTTAGACATCCATTTTCTTTATTTGTAAAATATTATTATCTATCCGACATCGTAAGACGGTTCCCTACATAAAAGCAGTATTGGATATGTAAATAGAATCAACATGATTTTAAAAAAAATTTAAAGATTATTTTACAAAAAGATGAGTTAAAATAAACTAAAGTAGGTTTTTTAACTAACTAATGTATTGAAAGAAAAAGGTAAAAGAGTTCTTGAAATCCATTTTGTATTTACTATTCTATATATATTACAATTTTACTTCTACTAAAATGACATTAAAAATGAGTACTATTAAGATTAACAATTTTTGGCACTTTTATATCTACAACAATTATTATTATTATTCTAAAAATTTGATATATATATATATATATAATTTTTAGCGCCTAGTTTTCACACATTATTTCAAATTCATTTCGATTATATTTTAAATATTTGACTAATTAACAGTTATTATAGAGGTTTGTTATTCTAAAATTATGTATCTATAGTTTTTAGTGAAAAGTTTCCAAAGTTATTTAATTCTATTTGACTATAATACAATCAGGATAGATATTAAATGAATTTTTTTCAATTTTTAGTTTAAAGTATAATTTTACATCGATAATATCCAAAGAAATTTTTCACTAATTGCTTTGAAAATTTCACACTGATGAAATCAATTTTTAATGGGATATGAAGCGATATTAATTGCATTTCGCCACAGTAGTTTTCGTTATTTATTTTATTTGTGAAGGTCTTATAGCCTTAGTTAACAAAATATTTGTATGAAATAAACCAAACAGGTTTTGTAAAAATAAAAAAAACGTTATTTTTTTAATTGTAGTTTTTAAAAAAAATTTCTATCTTAATATACTTTTGCCTGTTTTGAATAAAAAGTTATTTGTCAGTTTTAATAATTTTGCTTTTAAATCAAATGTCACTTTTGGCAAGAACACACTTTTCAGTTTTTTTTTAACCCAATCTTTCTTAGAATCTATATTTTGAAAATATCAGAGTTAATAGATAAGAAAATGTTTTAAGGTTCTGAATGACAGAATGTGTAAGTGTAAGAATCGAATGTTCCAAATTAAATAATTTCGTACTTGCCATATTCCTAAATCGAATTAAGAGAAAACAGAATATAAATCGAAATTAAGGTTATTGGGAATGATAACAAGAACATGTTAGACGCAATTAAGCAACCTTTAAAATTAATTTTACTAATTTTCAACCAAAATTTTTGGGTTGATTCCTTATACAAATTTTTTTATGCTTTTAAAATTCAAAGAATCTGATCTTGAAGAAACTGAAGTACCTATTTGAGAATAAGTTCCTCATATTTAAATACTATTTATATATTGTTAAAAAATCTACAGCTTATTTGAGTGATTTATTAATGACGTACTGAATGCAGAAATAGTAAACTAATTAATGTATAGAATACAGTACATTAACCACGAATAGAATCAGGTATAAATCCGAAATTAAATTTAATAATGTAGTGAAAATTTAATTTGCATTGAGCATTTTATTTCTGTTTTCAAGCCATCGTTCATTTGATTATAATCATTGCGCTCACGACTCCTATTTCTTCATAATTCTCCAGAATGAGTCGCTAAAACGTAAGATTTTTTTTTTCTTTTCGAATTTAATCTTTATAAATATTTTGAAACGGTTAGTATGACATCATCTGAAATTTTAGAAACATTTTTTAAATAATTCTAGAAAAGTATTATTCAGAATTAGGATTAATTGCAATGTATATAAACTGTCTCATATGTCACATTTTTCAAATAGTTTCCTATCTATTTTCAAGTGCTCATTAAAGTATTCATTCCTTCATCATTGAAGTCTTGATGATCTCGTTAGTCTTGATTTCATCAATTATGGCATATCATGTAAAAGATTCGTATATCTTGCTATTTAAAGAAGCCATTAAAAAGTTTTAAAAAAATTTAACTGAAGTTACTATTTAAAAAAAGCAGATATTTTTCCTCAACGTTAAAATAGTAACGACGGAACGTTATGGTAAAGTAGCAAAATAGATTTCAGTTTCATTTCTATAAAAATGAAATGTTAAAAATTATTTCTAAAATTAATTTTGAATTTTTGAGAAAATCTAAAAAAAATTGTCCCGAAAACGAAAATTTTGTCTTTGGAAAGTTAATCTTTTAAATTTTAATGTGACACAACTATTGCCAATAAGCTTTTTAGATTGATTAAGTTTAAAGTAAGATTTAATAAATAAAAAATTAACAATTTTGAAAAATATTCTAATTATTGAATATCTATTGGTCAAGAAGTAATTATGTACCAAATTTTATAAATCTGGACCAGCTGTTTATATGTAGTTACTTTTTTGGTGATATTTGATCCTCGCGATTTGCAAAAAAAGCGAATTCAACAGTATGGCTGTAATATAAATATATTACAATTTTTAATTCGGAAGTTGTGATATAAATTTATATTACAGCAAAATAAATTAAACATGAAAAATTTAATGAAATTAATTTAATCACAAATAATTAAATTAAAATATGAAATTCCTAGCAAGACTTTATGCCGTATTTAAAAAAAAGAAAAGAAAATTGTAGTATTCTTACGTCAAGAATCAGATTTTAACAAACAGTATTGATTTATTAATAGAAAATATACCAAAGTATTCATGTTATGAATTTTGAGCCAAAGTAGTTAAATGAATAAATAAAATAAATTCCTTTTTTTATTTTTTAAGGCATTTCACATATTTTAAAATTGTTTAATTGCAACATTTTACGGAAAAAAATGCTCAGAAATATTTTGCTTTATTAAAGAATGAGTTCTTGAATTATTATTTTGATAAATAAAATTTACTGAGAAGATTTTTTTCTCATAAGTTTCCGAAAATCACATGAAATAGTTCCTACTTCAACCATTTAGCAAGAAGGAGTTCAGTTATGCGTTCTAAGAGCTTTTATGGAGGGAGGGAGTTCTTCCACCTGGTAGTCTTATCTTATCACAAAGTAATCTATCTCTGACAAAAAAGTCATTAACGAAGTAGGACGGCACCGAAGAAAAAAATCGTCTTCGGTTGAGTGGAATATGCTCTCCACGCCAAATTTCCCTGCCAAAGGTAATAAAATTCCAGTAAACCTACAAACTAGGGGTAGGAAATGATCAATAGAGCGCAAACACCACATTCCCCCTGGAAAATAAGGTAAGACTGGTTACCTTATTAGAATTATTTTCCTTCATTTTTTTGCTGATAAAATGATATCTGGCGCTCGAACAGGGACCACCACTAAAGAGTAATAAGTATTTACAAATATTTAGTTTCATATATGCAAAAGAGTAAACCTAAGATATTTTGCATGATTGAAAACAAAAGTATAAACACTGACTCTTAGACATATTGATAGTTGAATCTATATGATACCTTTATTATAATAGAAATAAATTGACAATTGAAAATGTCTGAAGAAGAGCTAAATGGATTAAAACGTAAACGTGGTTGTTTATGAGGTGCAGTGACAAAGCAAATAACTAAAATCAAAAGGGAAGAAAAGAAACATAAGGGAAGATTTATCGGAAACAAAAAATACTGATAGTGCTTTAAGCAATACTTCTAATAGAGAAAAAGTTAAGTTATAAACGCTTATAGTAAACATTACGGGGTCTACACAGAAACATTTAATAAGAACAATAATTGAAAAGGGTAGATCTTGTACGTATATTTCTGAATTTCCAGCGAGTAAATTAAAATTAAAAGGTATAGGACAGGAAATTATTGAGCATGAATTATTTGCGCGGGGGGTTACAGAAAAAAGAAAAGCATAAAACATATGATCTTAATCTGAGTAATGTAGATAGTAGTTTCGATTACACACTTAATGTAATGGAACAAAAAACTATTTGTGCGCCAATTCCGAAATTGAAAAATAAAAAATCCATACAAGAAATTAAGAGTTGTGGAATTTTTCCTAGAGATTTAACTGAAAAATGAAAACTTCTGTTTGTTCGATAGCAATGTTATTGAAATCCACGGATTGATAGGTGCAGACTATGCAGGGAAACTTTTTACAGGGGAAGTCAAAAATTTGTGGAATGGACTGATAGCGATGAATACATATTTCGGATGGACAATAATGGGGAGAACAGGTGAAAGCTGTTGTACTAATCGTACTTTTATCGCTTCATGTTAGTTACGGGAAAATATGTGACATGTATGTTCTCTTGACTGGCTGGGAATTAAGGAACCCAGTATTTCTCAGACGAGGTTTGAAATTGAAGAAGTGGCTAAAGACTATTTTATTCGTTCATTAAAAAGAGATGTAGAGGAAAGATATCAGGTGTTCCTCCCGTGGTTAAAGGTTCATCCTGAATTATCGGATTATAGAAACCATACGGAAAGGCGGTTAAAGTCTTGCATAAATGCTTTACAAAAAAGAAACTGTCTCCAAGAATATGAAAACATATTCAAGGAGTGGGTATCCGAAAAAATTATTGAACCTGTTGAACCAGAGGAACTGATAAGGGACAAAGGCTATTTTTTGCAGCACTGATCCGTTTTTCAGGAAAACCCCACTACTAAAATCCTCCCGGTATTCTATGCCTCAGCCAAAGAAAAAGATTCAATGTCCTTGAATGATTGTATAGAAAAGGGATCAAATTATGTGGAGTTGACTCCCAAGTTACTAAATAAATTTCGGTCGGGAAAATATGGAGGGATTTCGGATATCGGATGAGATTTTTTACAAATAAAACTTTCTCCTTCAGATAAAAAAAAACTTACCCTGAAGTAGTCATGTCAGAAAGAAAACAGACTATTCTTTCAGCTAATACTTTGAACCTTAACAGATTTGAATTCTTTCATAAAATATCTTCTTTTAACAAAATCGTTTGAATCATGGCTTATGTAATTCGAATGTGTAAGAATGTGAAAGAAAATCATAATAATAGGAAAACAGGCAAGTTGGATATAGAAGAAATTAAAACATCTAAATTTATCTTTAAGGAAATTCAGAAAGAAGCTTTTTCTGAGGTAGAGAAGTTGAACTTGCGAACTGTAGAAGGCAGTGAAGGTCTATTACAAATTGAAAATAGTATTGCATCTAGAAAAGATTTAGAGGCATTTAGATTCCCAGTATTGCTGCCACATAAGCATCAGATGGTTGAAAAACTAATAGTGAGCAAACGCATCGAATTAGAGTATGCAGGTGTTCAAACATTGAGGTCCTGCCTCAGAGAATCTTTTTGGATAATTAAGAGCAGAAAGACGGTGAGAGAAGTGATAAGTAGGGGCATTAAGTGCAGAAAATTTTCAGCTCGTCCATTAGAAACCGTAAGCATTCCTCTTCCAGAAGATAGAGTCAAAAATGCTGCTTTATTTGAAATCACAGGTATCGACCTATCTGGACCACTATTTCTAAAGAGTGAAAAGAAATGCTGGACAGTACTTCCACCTGTACACGCCGACTTCAATCAGCAAGCATTTTGAAACGTTATGGTGTTTCATATTTAACGCTCTTAAAAAAAAGTGTCAGGACGAATTTTTATTTGAAATAATACTTTTCTACAGATTTCACATTTTAGATTTTAATTCTTGTAGAGAAATTGACGTTTTGAAAGTTGTTGATTTAAAAAGTTTTTTTTTCTATGTTATTTAAAAAGGCATCGATTCTCCAAAAATGAAATTTATTTAATTAAAAAAATAATTTCAGTTTTTCTCCAAAACAATCTTATATGCAGACAATAATTTAGTGCTGAAATTTTTGTATATATAACGAAGTTAAGAATTACACACAATATATGCGTGTGCGAACAAAATGGTTGTTGTATATATATATATATATATATATATATATATATATATATATATATATATATATATATATATATATATACAGGATGTTTCATAAATGATGGGAGTTACTTTAAGGAGTGACGACAGTACACATCAAGACGAGTAATAGTAAATAGGAAACCAAGTGTTCCAAACGTCTTCCGAAGGAGTAAGCGCCATTAAAGTTTAGGGTCCTAAATTTCAAATGATGATAAAAAACGGAAAAATGGATCAATTCACTTGCAGTTTTCGCTAAAATCATTCTTTAAATTAGTATTTTCTTTTCATTAATTTCATTTCTTTTCATTCTAATCATTTTTTAAATTAGTATCTTTTAATGACATGGGGGGGGGATTTATAGAGCGCATATTCCACCCAACCAGTTCATTCCTGAGTTCCCAAAGAATTAACTGACCAAATAACGCATCTATCAATGTCAAAGATCTCATAGAGAACATCTGCCGTCAGAAATCGAGTCCGAAGGAATAGGAGGAAAAGGAAAGGTGTCCCCCGCAGGAGGACAACAAACATCAAACCAGATTTTCGACCCCAGACCAGCCAGGATTGTGGAATTTGCGCTCCATTTATCATTTCCTACCCCTACTTTGTAGGTTTACTGGAATTTTATTACCTTTGGCAGGAAAATTTGGCATGGAGCACATATTCCACTCATTATTTTTCTTCGGTGCCGTACCCCTTCGTTAATGACCTTTTAGGCAGTGATAGATTACTTTATGATAAGATAAGACTACCAGGAAGTATCTCATGTGGTTTGGGGAAATTTATGAGAAAAAATTCTTCTCACTAAATTTTACTTATCAAAATATTTCTAAGCAAATTTTTTAAAATGTTGCTATTAAACAATTTTAATATACGTGAAATGCCTTCAAAAAATTAAAAAAAGGAATTTATTTTATTTATTTAACTAATTTTCCTCAAAATTCATAACATGAATATGTTGGTAGATTTTCTGCTAAGATATATCAAATCATGTTGATTTTATTTACATAATCAATACTGCTTTTATCTAGAGAAATGTCTTGCGATGTCGGATAGATAATAATATTTTACAAATAAAAAAAATAGATGTCTAAAGAGAACATTTTTACTTACAAAATCTTGTATCTTAGATAGAATGGGAAATCTAATACATAGGGAATTGAATTTTTAGATACGAAAAGACGTAAGTTTTAACTTCAAACTCAGGTTTTAATGATACAACTATATAAATCAACAACAAAAAAAATCTAATGTAATGAGTCAGTAAATGGATTGATTATTTCTTTCCAAACAATTATAATTTTTTTAGATTTTGCTTCTTTTGTAATGGTGCATATTAGTTAAGAAATAAATTAGTTTGAATTTGCTTAATTTAATAGGAGTATTTTCAAAATAGCTGAAATAAGAAAGATTTTATCATATTTGAATCACCTACATAGTTTTTAATGAAAATTGACTGTAAAATAATTTTAATAAAAGAAAAACAGTAAAGTTTTTGTAGTTTATTTGCCTTTAAAAATGGAATAAACTTTCTGAGAAATACTCTTTGATATAGAATAAAACATAGCCTATTGAAATTGCTTCATCGATTCAGATAACGAAAATGATTCCACAAATTGCACCACTAAGTTTTTAAAGCTCAATAATGGAAATTAGGTTTTCACTTTCAAGCTCATATCAGTATAGAGAATTTGAACTGAAGTTTGATATTTTATGAACTGTAGCATTTCCTTTTTTAGTCGTTTGTTCTTGAAGATTTAAAAGCACACAGCCCTAATTTTTTTATTATTTTGTTTCATTTTATATTAACTATTACTTTTTTTGCTTTAGTCTTTTCTAAATTTCAAATAATGGCAATGTTTAAAACTGCTTCTTGAGAACTACAATAGACCTCTTCAAATCGAGGAAATAATTTTAATTTCAATTTACACTCTTTTTAGAGAAACTTTACCTCCCCTCCACCTCCCCCCCCAAAAAAAAGAATAATTTGGTTTTAAATATAAAAAAAATATACTATAATAAATACTAAACTGTGGTCAGTAAAATTTACTCTCAAAGGATATGTTTTGTTGCTTAAATTCAGACTGTTTAAATTCCATTCTTACTTTGCTAAAACATATAATATTTGAAAATTTTCATCACATTTTTTAAAAAATGAATGGTATGCTATTAATTAAAGGATTTAAAAATTAGCTTCAAATTAACACTTTCAACACCTATGCAGAATTACATCAACTTAATAATACTTGGACATATGTGATTGAGTTCATAGGACATGAGTACCGGCTTTTTGAGTGAATCGGCGAAGATTCATAGTATATCAAACATTCATAGACAAAGTCAATTTATTACTTATTTCAGTTATAATCCTAATAAAATTAACTGAATCTATCGTTACCATACATTCTACTTTTGTAGAAAACGAGACCAACTCAAGAACTTCTAAAAACGGCAGCTGTAACACCCGAACAAAAAACTGCGAGTGGCGATGAATTACAAACGTGAAATTTTTTTAAATTAATGTTTCTATCTACACTGATAGAAAAAAAATCCCAACACCAAGAAAAAATTATTGTACAGTAATGAAATTTTAGGAATAAATAGTTTGGAATTCATAAAAAAAGGTCATTTGTCTTCACTAAAAGGTCATTTGTCTAGATAACATATTTAATTGATTAAAGTTTCAAGATCACAGGTAGAGCCATTGGCGAGAAGAGCCATTTCAAATGTGAAATGTTGGTACATTAGTAGCCGGTGTAACCAGCAGAATTTTGAATGCAAGCATGCAAATGTGCATGCATTGTGTCGTACAGGTGTTGGATATCAATTTGTGGGATGGAGTTCCATGCCTTTGCACTTGGGCGGTCAATGCAGGGACGGTTAATGCTGATTGTGGATGACGCAGGAGTTGTCGTCCAATGATGTCCCATACGTGCTCGATTGGAGAAAGATCTGGTTATCTAGCAGACCAAGGCAACATGTCGACACTCTGTAGAGCATGTTGGGTTACAACAGCGGTATGAGGGCGAGCGTTATGTTGTTGGAAAACTCCCCCTTGAATGCTGTTCATGAATGGCAGCGCAACAGGTTGCACCACTAGACTGACGTACAAATTTGTAGTCAGGGTGCGTGGGATAGCCACGAGAGTGCTCCTGCTGTCATACGAAGTTGCTCCCCAAACCATAACTCCAGGAGTAGGCTCTGTGTATCTAGGCCGCAGACAGGTCACTAGTAGGCGTTCACCTGGACTCTTTCTAACCAACAAACGGCTATCACTGCTACCAAGGCAGAACCAGCTTTCATCAGAAAACACAACAGATCTCCACTCCGTCCACTAATGAGCTCTAGCTTGACACCACTCACGTCGAAAACGGCAGTGGTTTGGAGTCAGTGGAATGCACTGTACAGGGCTTCTGGCTCGGAGCTGTCCTTGAAGTAACCGATTTGTAACAGTTCTTTGTGTCACTGTGGTGCCAACTGCAGCTCGAATTTCAGCTGCAGACGCAGTACGATTAGCCACAGCCATACGCCGAATACGATGGTCTTCCCTCTCAGTAGTACCACGTGGCCGCCCTGAACCTGGTCTTCTTGAGGCAGTACCTTCCCTTGACCATTGCCGCCAATACTCATGTACAGTGGATACATTCCTGTCAAGTCTTTCAGCAATATCACGGAAAGAAAACCCACCTTCTCGTAGCCCTACAACACGACCTCGTTCAAACTCATTGAGCTGTTGATAATGGCTTCTTCGCCATCTCAGGCATCCTTGACTAACATTAACCCACTACGTCAAATCTCAACTGTAAATAACGATCTCGAAACTTACAGCGCTTATTTAAAGCAAACCTCATTTGCATGTTCATAGTGTCTCTACTAGCGCCACACTTACGCGCGTAGCTCGAAATTTGAATCGACGACATCTTTCAGATTTATAAACACGCCTACCAAATTTCGTTTATCTAGCACAGCTCCTTCCTAGAGATGGGATTTTTTTTCCATCAGTGTATATCGAATTAACATTTGTCTCACCAAACAACAATTATTAGAAAGAAAAAAGTTTTGATTTTGCATTAGAAATGGCCTATTTGCTTTATTTTAGACATCGATATGACATTCTGTATGAATGCCACTTAGTAAAGTTGAAGTATTCCCAATAATATCAATTTTGAAATGTTGAGCCCTGGACCACCTGTCCCTAATCTAGCAAAAGGGTAGCCTGAAAAATATAGACAAATGTAAATGTTTTTCATCACATATTTGACACTTCATTCTTACCATTTCTCTCAGCTTGTTCCTACAATTTTTAATCACTGTATCACAAAGCCTATTAAAATGTTGGGAACTGAAAACGACACTGTCTTTTTCTAAAACTAGAAAAAGCATTACGATTGCTTACAGAATAAATCGTCATCATAACCAAAAGTTTCTTTTCTTTATAAAGAACCCTGGTGTAATTGCCGAACAATGAAAGTAAATAATGCTATTCGTGATTCTTAATCTCTTTTTTGAAGCCATAATGATTGGAATATGTACAAGTTCCATTCCGAAATAAACGCTGTTTTCCACATTTGTGACCAGTACTTCGAAGTTTAAAACTAAGCATATCTCTGAACATTTTCTAGATAGAAGCGGGAAATTTTGTACGTATAGATAAAAATAAGAGAAATATTTTACTAATTCTCACTTGAAATTATGATGGATGCCTGAAATTTTAATTTTTGCAATTTTTGTACAATTGCCTACCTTATTTAATGAAATTTTGTAATTCGGAGTGTTAAGATGCTGTATTTAAAAAAAAATTATTTCTTAGGGCAACTTTTTAATGCATTTTTTTTAAAAGAAAAAAATGTCTTCAGAATCCATACATTTTTATCTTAATGTCTAATATTTAAATATTTACTATTGTAATTTCAATTTTGATTACGATAAAGGTTCAATCTGTATGAATCTATAGTTTTGGCAAAAAATTTAGGGGCGTAAAAAGAACGAATAAAATGTAAAGTAATATATTTTATTTTTAGCATTCTTTCGTGTATAGATTTAAGAGAAATTGAAAATTAGTAATAAATCATTGACACCGCTTTTAAGAAAATAAGTTGAAATTTGCTACCACTTTACCTGCGAATAGAACTTTAGATTCTGCTACTGAATCTGAGAACTAAACGTTTTAATGGAGAACTATAGATGCATTTACATGTCGATTGATGGTACATTGGATTGTGTATAATTGTCTGAGAGTAATTAAGCTTGAAAATGTGATAATATGTTTCAAATTTGAAGGAATATCAGTATCCACATTTTCTTATAGAAAATATGTTTTTTTTTTCTTTCTGAGAATTAACCAGCATTTATTTTTTGAATTATTAATATGATTCCTATCTTATTTCAGACAAAGCGCTTAATATTTTGCAAAAAACAGCTTATTTGAAAAATTTTAACATAAAAAATACATTACCTCATTTCAGGTAAGAGCTTAGGGAATATGTATACATACAAGAATACATAAATACAAATTGAAAGAACTAAGCATTACTGATATCCACTTAAATTTCAATTTAAAGCAGTTTCTATGTATTTTTTTTTTTCATTTTGTTAAAAAAAGTTAAACCGTAAGAGATATAGAGATTAAAATCCCCATAAAAATAAAAATTAAATTTCACTTTATTAGATGAATTTGTATTACCCACATCAAAATTATTAATGCCTTCTGTGCGAGAAAATTATAATCGTGTTCCTGTATCATAAATTTTTAAAATCCAATTTCTCACACTTCCTTTATTAATTTAAACTCTCATCTAAAACGCAATTAAGGGTAGACAGCCGTTTTCTCACGGAAGCTTCGTCTCGTTTTCAAGCACATGGAGTATCATTGTTACTCTGAACTGTGATTACCATTTGGCTTTCGTTGTAAAATCGCCAAATCTTGCATGCAAAAATAACGGTTATAATGTGACAGTCCTGAGCGTGAAAGATATTTTTTAATGAAATGGGGGGTTAATTTGTGGAGCGCAAATTCCACTCAACCGGCCAGCCACTCTTCCGATCCCCTTAATTGAATCGTAAGAGGAAATAAAAAAAATCTGTGAATGGACTAGTTATTCATAGAATTACAGAATCATGCGAAACCGCATATCACTGTAATTGGTGCTATTCACGGGAAGTGTTTGTAAGAGTGAAGTAATTGCTTATTTTGTAGTATATGTGATTTTTTGCTTGACAATATGAGTATCCAATAGATATCATTTTTAATTGCCCATGAAGTGACCTTCTATTGGCATTCATTTTGCAGGCGCCATCTGTTAGCAGTATATAGAACTAAAGTAAACATTTTAAAGAAATGATACTTTTTAATTTAAATGTTTTTCAGAAAATACTTTAATCCATTAAATGAGTTAATTAAATGGTTGTGAGAAAAAATCAAACTTAAAACTATAGCTCAAATAGATAAAATGTCAACCCCACATTACTTAAATTAATAAATAAAATATTAATTATAATTTTAAAAAATATTATTAATTCTAATTAGTAATTTTTAATTAAAAGTGTGATTAAAATAACAGTTATTTGGAACAAATATTTAAAAATAACAATAGCAAAGATGTTTGTGATTAAAAAAAATCATGGATTATGCATCTCTAGTCGTGTGATCGTGTGACCTATTATTATCTGAATCAGAATCTTTTTGTTTCCTGATATCTGGCAAGGTTGTGGAGATAAACAAGTGCACATGATTCGAAATTTGGTGATACATATGATTCAAGTTTGTCTAGATTTTCGATTGTAAAATCGCAACTATCTAGAATTATAACTTCACATCGCCAAAAAAAGTATATTTTTCATCTGTTTTATCGCCTTGTAAGCATAACTAATCGCGAATTTCTATTATAATGTTTTCTTTTTTTTCAAAAATATTTAATATTGTTTTAAGGTTTTATGAGTAATGTTGTGTGTTAATACATTCCAACATAATTAATTTTTATTTTGTGACTTTATAAATAATTAATTCTATATTTTTATTTCTTGTTATTTTAAAGGTTTCTCCTTATTTACTTGACAATCGTTCATATATCAAAAATTTTATATTCTTCATATTAAATTTAAAGGGAATGCAGTTCGTTTATTATTATTATTATTATTGACAAAAGCATCCTCATTTTAGCATTCCTTGCAATAGAAAATTTTTTACAAATCTTATACTACTCATTAAGGATCTGCCATGAAATTTATAAATATATTTCTATAATGAAAGTTTTTTAGTGTATTGAATACGGAGAATTTTTTTTTTTCAGTTGCAAACAAATTATCTAAATAGCAATCCTTCATTTCAAAATCATTGCTAATTATGTCTGGTACTCTACAGTTAGGTATTTTTTTAAAGTAAGTTTTAGTAAAACATTAAACTAATGCCTAATATATTGATTAAATGTTATAAATAGATTGTAAATTGTGTCTCAGAAGGTGAATTAGTATCAAAAATAATTCATTATTCTTATTGATAATATCTTAATGAATGAATATTGCTTTTTTATATATAGATTTTAAAAAATTACAATGGGAGATAATTCTCTGATAAGGCATGTTGGTGGCTGTCATTGTGGCAGTGTCCGTTTTGCTGCCTTAGCACCACCAAAAGTTAGAGTTTGTGAATGCAAGTAAGAATTCAAAATCAGACTTACTTTTCATTTTTCTGTTTTATTATAAAATAATTGGTGTGTTTTTTCATTTGAATTAATAAAGGGATTGAATAATGTGTGGTATGTTGTTTTTAAATATTTTTTTAAAATTATTATCATTTGGATGCATCAGAACATTTTGTACCAAGAATTAAACAAAATATTGGTTTTCAGTAATATAGAGTAAGTGAAAGCTGGATATAATCACATATATAAATTAAATTAAATCAAGTTTTTTCCCATTAAAAAATAGTTATGTGGAAAATGAATTATATTGAAAGTCATATATTTAATCTTCATTATATATATATTAAAAAAATCCTTGATTTCTCCCTCCCCCCCATAAAAAAGATTTTAAAAGTGCAATATTTCTCTTTTTAAAAATGGAATGTAACTGTAATTGTACTATTTTAAAGAAATAAAATAAAGTGAAAATTAATTGTGATTGTCTTTCATAAGTAAAACAGATATTAATTCATTTTGTAAAACTATGGTATAATAAGGCTAGGTAATTATATATATTTTACTTTTTGGAGAAATATTTTGAGTTTTACTCAAATATCAGAGTTAATTTTGAAGTGTAAAATCTTTTTTGCTATAAATCATGAAATATTAATTTTCTCTATAAAAACTATGGGCAGAAAAACAGAGTATGGAGTGAGTGATACTTTGATAAAGATTTAAAAACTATCTCGCTCCATAAGAACTTAACAAGGATAATAAAAAAATTATAAAAAAAACTTTTATAAAGCAAATTCTGGAATTTCACCTAAGCAAGTTTTTTGAATTTTCAATTGTGAAATTTAGTAATATAATTATATCATTTGCTGGTTTTCATTTGTTTTTCACACTTTAAGGTCAGAATAAGGTTTTTAAAAATTATTAATATTGAAGGAATTTTTTTTGCACCATTGTTTTTATAATGATGCTATTGCAAAAATACAGCATTCATTATGTACCAAGATTTTTAGGTTTACGTGAAATTGATTGAACATATATGTATGTATATATTCTTTAATAATAAACAAAAAGAAAGTTAGTTTGATTGTCAAAGTGTAGTAAATGTAGAGTAGTCTACCCATTAAAGTTATTGTTAATATCCTGTTCATTTAAGTTTGATCATATTGTATCTATTTTATTGACATATTTTCAGTTCAGCTTTTTCAACTAAATGCATTTATTTTGAAAATTCAGTGGTCATGTGGAAATTTTATTTGTTATTAGCCTAACTTTAATAACTCAGCAAAAAATTACTTATATGTGGTTTATAAAAATAACAATAAATAATCACCTTTATTAACCAGCTATTTACACTCAATATTGATAATTGAGGGGTGTTAATCAATTTTGATACAGTACATACATCACAACAAACAAGTATTATTTTTAACTAACATCACAATAAAAGAAGTATTATTTAAAATTATACTTGCATAATAAACATAGAACATTCTGACTCTTATATTTGTATAATAATGAAATAAATTGGCAAAATTTGTCTACTTGTTAAAAGTAGTGACTCTGTCAAAGTTTTATTTTACAATATTTCTAAAACCATCAATAATATTTTTAGGGGTTGTGAAATATCCTGTGAACTAAAAATTAATGAATTCTTACAGTGTTTGTGACTGGGGAATTCTCAAGATTTTATTCTACTGAAAACACAGTGAAGTAGACTTTTTAACAATTTCTTTCAAAAATTGGTGGTAGATATGAGCAGGCAATCATTGATGACACATCTAAAGGTTAAAAGCTTCCATAAAAAAATATAAATTTTTAAAATCAATACAAGGTTGGAATTTGGAGATTGATCTATTGGTTTTGCCACTTATTTTAAATATTTAGATGGTATTGAAATCAAAGAGTTTTAATAGTTTTTCTAGAAACAATGCATATAAAACCTATTTTACCATATTTGAAGTAATGCACATAAAATATACTATTTAATATTTAGATACATTAAGTATTTTATTTTAAAATATTATAATAATTTATCTTGCATCCAAATTTTCAAAGTATATCATTTTATCTCTTATAAATGGTGAGAATATTAGTTGCAGTGTTTGTGTCAAGAAACAAATAAAAGGATTTTTGGTTCCTGCTGAAAGATTTGAAATACTACAAGGGAAAGATAATTTGGTTGAATATACTTTTAACACAGGGATAGCCAAGCACTGGTTTTGTAAAACATGTGGTGTACAGAGTTTTTATAGACCTCGATCAAATCCTGAAGGCATTAGTAAGTTATTTTCAATTTATAACTTTTGTAATTTATTCAGTCATTTTTAAAATAAAAATTCATTTAAATCTGGTCCATAATTTCAAGTTTGCATTTATTTAAAAAATATATATGTAAATAAAACATTATTAAATGATAAAATTACTTAAATTTTATAAAAATTTTATTGTTAAATTTAAATCATCTATATTTTATATGAAAATATTTTTCTTGATGTTGTTGTTAACCATTGTTGAAGAATTTGATGTAAATGTAAATAATCAAAGTTTCCAGGAACTAAAACTTTTCTGTTAGATTTTGTTTGGGACATATAATTTTAAGAACTATGGTTTGATTATTGAGTGCAAGTGTAGAACTTTCTGGTAAATTTTTAATCGCTGAAGTAAGATCATACAAAATGAAGTGTTTTTATCACATGTCTTAAGTCAATTTTCTTTACATTGAAGGATGTGGATTTTCTATTATTTATTTATTTATTTCAAATTAAAAAATACAGGCAAAAAATTATAATAACTCAAAAATAACTCTCATGTAAAATTGTTATAAATAGAAGTAAAAATGACTATAATTCCTTGTATGATTCAAATAAAGTAATTTTATAAAATTCTGCTGTGGAATTTCTCCAAAAAAAAAGCATTTTGTGATGTTGCCAATGAATTAAATAATTCCATAACATTCTTGAGGAGTAGAGGCTGAGTAGGTAAAGGTGACACTAGGCAAGAATCGCTACACACACACACAAATATGTATTAAACTCTATAATTGTTTTATGTAAGGATTGAGATCCTGAAATAATTTCAACAATTAAACATTACAAGTTTTGCAATTATTATTTTATCTTTAATCAAACATCAATAGAGTGCATATTGTAGCTCAAAACATGAATAGAATAAATATCCGGGAGTTTTCTAAAATTTATGTTATTTTTGAGGTATTATGTTTTAAAAACAAGAGTAAGATGAAGATTGTGCTGTTTTTCAGGAGATTGTTCCCAAAATATTTTTCTTTTAAAAATTAACTAAAATCTATTTCCCTTAATTTCCTTGCATATTATCATAAAAATAGAATACATTATGGTTATCAGTACTGTAAAAAATTCTGTATAGATTTTGGATGTTTTCTATTCTACCGATCTACCCCAAAATTAGATTTAGATCTTCTAAGTTGGTAGTAAACCCTTGTACTGAATTTTATTTATTTAAGTTGTTGTAATTTGAAGTTATTACATTCATATCTTTCAAATATGCTGACTGACTGATGGCCAGTCCTATTAAGAATTGAGTCCAGATTTGATCCAGGCCTACAATTCTAATGATAAATCTCTATTTTAACTTCATACAATTAATTAGTTGAGTTGGTGAGTCATTATGGTGCCATGCCCAAATGAATTTCTAGATTGATTTTGTCTAAAATTTTACAGAAATTTGCTAAGTTGATGAAAAGTCTTTAAAAATACATTTCATGATTGCAGATAATTACAGTTTTGTAGCTGGTTTGTACTCACTGAGTGATTGACAGAAATAATTTGGAGAAGATGCATCTAAATCTTATTTTCATTTTTTTTTCTTACTGTGGTGATTTCAATTCTTTGGCTTTGTATATGAAAAGGTAGAAAAATAAGCAGTGCCAGAGAAGTATTCCACCTCCACTATACCTATGCTCAGAACAATATTTGTTATAAAAAGTACTTTCTATGTATTGATTTACTGGGATATACTGATTTTTTTTAAAATTTAACTCTATTGTGAGAACTTTCTTAAATTGTCAATTTTGAAGCCCTTATGATGAATAGCTTAAATGAATAGTAAATTATCTTATCAGAAATTTTTTCAGACTTTATTCTCTGACACTGTTTCATAATAGTTCTTTCAAACTATTATCAAAATAATAAAAATATTATGAAATGATAGTCATCAATATTAAAGATATTACTTACATAAGATTCTAAAATTACACAAAGCCTTTCCTGGAAAAAAAATTTGGTAGCTCTTGTCCTCAAATTAACAATCAGTGATAAAGTTTAAATATATGTTTTCTCATTGTTTCAATGTTTCTCAATTCAATCTAGTTTACTGTGTTTTTCTAGTCCTTACTATAAAATCTAACGATCTTAAAGTTTTTTTGGATGCAGTATGTTTTGAACTTATTGAAAATGCTTAGCTAATAATAAGTAATAATAATACATACATTTTAGGGACTTTTTATTTATTTATTTTCATTCATAATATGCATCTTAAATTATAAATATTCTATTATTTTCTCATTTTTAAAAAATGTTATTTGACTTATAAAAATAATTATTTACAAATTGAATATGTGACATTGCTGATTATAAACACTGTTAACTTAAAATAAATTGCTAATTTCATATTTTAATTAGGTGTGTCAATATATTGCCTTGATCCTGGAACTGTTACAGAGGTTGATAAATTCTCTTTTGATGGTCAAAACTGGGAAGTAGAAATGAAGAAACGAGGAGCATTTTAGTACCCATTTTTTATATAACATTTTTTAATCTAATTTTTATATGTATTAAGAACATAACTTTTCATGGACTGTATATTACTAAATATTATTTTGTATTGATGTGAGAAATCTTTTTAAAAAAAATTATATGTGTATTATTTACTTAGCAATTTCTTTAAATTCAAATTTATCTTGCACTTCTTTATATTCGATGTACCTTTAAAAAGAAAGAATAAAATATTACAAGAATGTGCTTTCACAGAGCCTCTTTGCTATTAGGTTAACTTTCTGTGGGAAAAATGGCCCTGTCATTTGAAATGTAGAATCATTTTGAAGTTTTAAAATGGTATTTCAGTGATAACAATTCTGTAAAATTTTGTACTCCAGATCACTTAAGAGCCTTAAGAAAAATAATAAAATGAAATAAATACAGATTAAGTAAACTGATGAAGAGTTATAGAAGTCATTGTTATGAAACAAAATCTTTTATCACTAATTTTATTAAAAATTAAATTAATGTTATTATTAAGCATTAATTATTTTATTCACACAGTGAAATAAATTAATTTGCTGGATGGGCAAATGAAGCTTTTTTATGATTAATTTTCATTATTTCAAAAACTTGAAATTTCGCAAAAATACGGTAGTTTAGGATTAATGTGAAACTTCATTGTTCTGCTTTTTTATTATACGTTCTTCAAAACAGAAATTTACAAAAGCCTTAAATAGTTTCATTTCTAATATTTTTTTAATTATTTATTTGCTTTATTTTCATTAAACTTAGCAACTAAATTAACCGAAATATTCTTGGATAATAGATAAAACAAATTCTGCGGATACAAAACATCCGCGATTTACTTTTAAGTGTGTTTAGGAGATCAGATACCCTGTAGAATCAAAATCAATGATCTGCCCATGACTTTGTTATATTCTCTCGCATGACAGTTGTGTAGATTGGGCTCCGCCATGAGATTTTTAAAACATACCAAATATCCTTTAAAGTCGTCGTTATGTTTTGGAGTTACGCTTTTCACAAGCAATCGAATATGCAAACCAACAAATGGGGATTCAAAGTCTGATTCAGGTCTGTAATTTTTTAAAAACTATGCACCAAATCTTATCCATTTTTAAATTATCGTATTCACATGCACACGGACAGACAGACTTCCCATAGATAACTTTCATCTAAAATTTTATTGAAATTTGCTTTTTTTTTTTTTTGTAAGTATTATATAAAAAATTTCATCCAGGTAGTTCAAGATATTTTTTTATTGTGTTCTTTAAGTGACAGAAAGATGCCATACCAAAAATGTGTTTTTCAGGTTCATGGACATTGTAAAATGAGGAGATTCGTCAAAATTTGAGGATCAAATTTTTTCATGATTACAATACTTTGTTACTTCGAACCATGAAATTGAGTTTGACATAAAAGTTTGAGCATGTCAGATTTTGAGCGATATGTATTCAATTATCTTTACCAAAAAACTTTTTGTCCTAATCATATCTGCACAGATAAACTGTAGTTTGGATTTGATGGAAATCCACGATCTTTTATTTCTTTTCCACTTTCAATATATCTTTCTATTGCAGACATTTTTTTATTAACATAGATTTTAAATGGAATTCGATTTGTTATTACATTAATCAGATAAATATCGATTTTATATTAATTTTTAATCACCATGAATGCAATGTCTTTTATTTTTCACTGTACAAGTTAAAAATATCAATGGTGATGAAACTTGAATTTCGTTTTCTTAGAAATTTTAATAATTCCACTTGAATTTGCTGCCAGAGTTTTTAATAAATCTACTTCACTTCTACAGTTTTCGGTAACAAAGTATTATCTAATGTTTTTTGGCGTAGGTGTACTGGCGGAATTGTGCCAATACGTAGGTTGAATTCCGCCAAGGATCGAACCTGCGATGTTCGAGTTTGAAAGCCAGTAACTTATCCACTATACAAAAATGGCCACCAATGTTCAATAGTAGTTACTGGCTTATTAAGATGTCACCACAATACTAACCTACCAGTGAGTTCGCTAGAGAGACGAACGATTTTATTGCTCCAAGCGTTATGGCTTGTGTATGAGCGTTGCTGCTGCGTCAAGTGAGTCTGACGGCTTTGCGTTGCTGTGTCAAGTGAGTCTGACGACTTTGCTTTGCTGATGGAGAGATGGCGCCAAGAGAGCTGTTGAAAATTCATCACGTCCGAGGTCATCAATTTGGCGTAGGTGTGTTGGCGGAATTGTGCCAATACGTAGGTTGAATTCCACCGAGGATCGAACCTACGATGTTCGGGTTTGAAAGCCAGTAACTTATCCACTTTACAAAAATGGCCACCAATGTTCAGTAGTAGTTACTGGCTTATTAAGATGTCACCACAGTTTATCATGAGATTCCATGCGATACTAATAAAATTTTTAATGCATATTTTCTTTTCGATGTTATTTATTTTCCACGTAATGTAACACAAAAGTTTTATACTTTTCTTTTTTTTTCTTCTCATATTTTGGAAATAAACTTAAAATGTTATCGTGTTAAAAAAATTCATACAAAATATGTATTTTCATACATGGAATTCATTGATCATCGTAAAAAAGAACCAATTTGTTTTTACTATACAGCTAAAAAAGGGCCTGGAGATAAGGTCTCGGCTTCGGAACCGGAGGGTTTCAGGTTCGAGGCGCGATTCCACCGAAGAAGCGTCGTGTAAGGAGTTCTGTTGCTCGTTAAATACGTCCTTCCGCTGGTGTGGTGTAGAGAGGGGGGGGGGTCGTTCTCGTCATCTGACCGCGGTTCAAAATTATGAGGTCCGTCCCAAATTAGCCCTGATGTTGCTTTACAACGGGACGTTAATATAACTAAAGAACTTGAAAGAGGCTATAGATTAATGAAATAAGCTAAACATAATAGATTTTATACCCATTTACTTGATCTTTCCATTATCCATTTCTTAGGCGTCTGGTACTTTTAAAATTATGTTTTGAAAAATATATTTTTTATGTTTATAATGTCTATTTTAATTCTAATTTTTAAAGGTGGATTTCTTGATATATTTACGCGCTGCACTGAGAATTCACTACAATTCATTTTGATTTCTATTGGATTATTGGTTAAAAATTATGTTTTTCACCTCATTAGAACAAAAATAAAAAACAAGCAAACATTTACCTGGCGTTTTAAAATTTTAAATGTTTTTTAATGTAGAAGAACGCTTGAAGCGCATTACGGCGCTCAGTTGAAACGCGCTGAAGAAGTTAATTCCTAAAAACTTCTTAAGTTTTGAGAGTCGCATTTTGCTGGCCGTATAATGCCAATACGATACCAATTTACATAAAAAAATGAAACATGGCTCAGATTAAAAAAAAAAAATAATAATATTTATTTTAACATTTAAAAATTGTAATTTGAAAATGTTTTTATTTTGTTAATAACAATTTTGTACTTAATGAAATTTCATGATTTTATACTCAATGCGTTTTTCTAATTAAGGTGTAAAAAAATATTCTAAAGTTCGTGGTTCAGTGTTGCAAGCAAACG
>JAPMOQ010006612.1:3594978-3607642 GCA_026543055.1 Argiope trifasciata
TATACTGGCGCGAGCGCCATCTATAGGCTGTTTCTAAATTTTCCACAAAGGCTTTCTCTGAAAAAATAAAATAGAGTTCTAAAAAAATAATATGTAGACAATTATACACTGGGATATGAATGACTAACAGTCAAAAGGTGAGTTACAACCCTTTTTCATCTATTCGTCTTTCTTTATTTTCATAAATTTCATTGTCGATTTCAAGCATTATTGGCATTCTCTTGAAATAATTTTATAGCAAATTTAACATTTATTACATTTTTGAGTCTACAAATCAAATGATTTCATTTATCTTTTATGCAACTCTCAAACATTTTTTAACTAAGGGGGGGGGGGGGAAGCATTAAAATTTTATTTAAAAATAGCATTTTTTTTATTGTATCACAATTAAAACTATTTTAAAGATAAATTAATTTATTGAGAAAAAGAATTAGTTTAAACAATAATTTTAATGCCAACATTTACCGCTAAGGAGAAATCCACTTTACTCTGAAAATGAAATTAATATTACAATAAAACAAACAAAGCAGTTTTCTTTACCACGCTGCCCGCAATATTATGTGTAAAAATCATTGATGTATAACTTGTGCCAATATTTACGTTTTCTATTATTCATTTTTAAAATAATATCCTCATTTGGATGAATTTCTAGGCATAACTCAAGATGTTCTTTTTAAATGTATAAAACGAAATTTATCAGAAATAAATTATTTAAAATATCACTTTTATTATTAAAAGGACTTAAAAATGAATCATATATATTTATATATGTGTGTGTTTCAAAAAGTAGGGCAATCTTTGGCTGCAGCGAAATTCTTATGCTAACTGGACACTTACTATTTAATTATATAAATATCTATCGTCTCAGTCATGGAAAAACTTAAGTAAATATGTATGACAGTTATTGTGGCATTTATATCTATTTAGAGGATATTTATAAAAAATTTGTTCGGAATATTGAATATCGACAAAAACCTCTTTAATAAAATATATATTTTTCCGTGGAGGCGAAAGAAATCTGGTTTATGCTCATGCACAATGAAATAAGCAGCTTATTGCTTCCAGTTTCCGTTTAACTGTTCGTGAAATGGGAAACTCTCTGTATGCAGGTCTAGTAGTAAGTCTTATACTAGCGTCTCAATTCCAACGTTTATCCCTATGGGATGGAAGAATCCATCGAAAACCGTACTTTTTACAGGTAGGGACGTTGAATTGAGAGGGGCAACAGGGATAATGTTGTCTTTTAAATGTTGAGTTGTAGCTCAACACTTTTCCCGGTTCAGATGAATCGTTACTCGCTAAGCGCGAAGGAAAATGTTGTCGTTATTTTAGCATATAAATATGGATATAGTTTACCCCTCTTTGAATGTCTTTAAAAAATCACTATTTCTTATATTTGGAAATGTTGTTTTGCAGTTTACAAATTTGTTCTTGTGTTGCATTTCGTAAGCGGATCATATATAATTTTTAGAAATGTATTAAGTACAAAATGAAGGAAGAAGTAATGTGGTATTGATATTTAAGTTTCCTAATATGTAAATTAAACAAATCATTATCCATCACTTTCATGTTGATTTTTTTAAACATTATATTACTCTTGTGTTTTGTAGTTTTAAGTAAATGCATGTTAAATTGTTGTAAAGATAATAAATTAAGGAATGAAATAACATTGAATTTAAATAACCTGCTTTATGACTAGAAGATTTATAACCAAAATTTAATGACTCGGCCACTTTTATTATTTAAAAAATAAATTTAAAAAAAACTTGTATATAAAATTAGAAACATAGTTTTATAGGTTCAGCTACCGTATACGAACTCCGCCAAATTGGCGAAAAATTTGGCGATAAACGGTAATTTCTGGCTGCTGTTATCGGCAGCCATACCTTCTTTATGGTAACCTTAATCCTTATCTCTTAATCTTTCACCTTAACTTCTGATTTTTTCATCGCATTCGCTTGGGATTCATGCAAGAGATAAGACACGTCTAGTCTCGACTCCAAAGCCGATTGAATATAGTTTTGTGTGTGTTCCCAACTCGTCCTTATAACCTTCCAGCAGGCGCGGCCGTCATACCAACATGAAAGGTCGTGCGTATTTCCCACATACGCTACAGTAAAATGTAAATTTTCAAAGGCGTAACTATTGAAATTATATTGTAAATAGCTTAGGATTAATAATTACTATTACTTTAAACATTTTTTATTTAAAAAGAAGCAGAAAAATATAAACATAGATTGCAATAACAATATAAAATGACCACAGGTTAACTGAATTGATTTAAAAATAATATAAATGAAATTGTCGATATTTCGAGAGAACAATTTGCATATAAAATATAGAAGTACAAAAAATAATACATAATTTATGTATAAAAAGGAAAAAGTAATTGAAAGCTAGATATGAAAAGGAAGAAAATAGTTTCATAGTTATTTCATTGCAGCGTTGCAATTTTAGCAAATGTGTTTAGTGTGCTCCAAACATATAAATTTCTGGCAAATCTCACTCGAAGCTCGTAATTCTAGTCCGCTTCTTCTTTTTTTTTTTTTTTTTTTTGGCCGAGTTTGCATTTTTCCCCCTGACGTCACATCTTCCACTTCAATAAGTAGTTCGGCTTTTCTCTTAAGCACATTTAATTTCAGCTCACTTTGTAGAGACTTGGATGCTTTTATTCAACATTTTCTTTCGTAAGTGCATTTGCCAACTGTCGCCAGTCTAAAACAACACAGATTTATTTGTAAAATCATACGAAATTAGATGTGACAAAAACTG
The DNA here is from genome assembly GCA_026543055.1 of Argiope trifasciata. Taxonomy (NCBI): domain Eukaryota; kingdom Metazoa; phylum Arthropoda; class Arachnida; order Araneae; family Araneidae; genus Argiope; species Argiope trifasciata. The sequence continues at coordinate 3,597,751 of JAPMOQ010006612.1, forward strand.
ACATGAACGGTCGCGCGTATCTCTAAAATACAAATACCTGATCGGCAGAGACCTATTAACACTCCAAACTTAGACGACAACTGAAAGTAGATCAAATGGAGGGGAACAAATATCCAAGGACAGGCGTTCCCAGTGCCACCAGATCTAAAGGTATAAAACGAAATTCATCTCTAGTGTATCTCTCCCATACGCGCTCCCGCTGGAAGGGTAAGGATTAGTCTCGGAAGGGAGCGAGGGAAAGAGATGGATCTGATGGAGAGAAGCCGTCTAAACGGCTATGCAAGGGAGTTGAAGGGATGCAGATGGACAAGGAAATCCACTGCCTAGTGTTCTGCAAAAGTTGCATCAGAAAGAAAGATATTGAGATTGAATTGGGGTTTGCCGAAGCCGAAATAGACTGCTTCACAAAAAAGCTGCACATTATCGACAGACAATGTCCCAACCCAGAACAGAGCCCCTCGTATCAGGAGACGCAACAGAGGAGAGATGAAACAGCAATGAGGATGGAGCACCTCAGAGGTTCTATAAAAACTTTTTTTTGTGAATACTCAGAGAGTTGCAGGCTATCTAAGGCTAATAATTTGCTTAAACTAGCAGATTCATTTCAGACAGCACCTAAAAGAAAATCAGCTAGAACCCCCCCCCCCCAACTGTAACACAACAAACAACAATAGAATCTAAGAATAAATATGAAGAACTAAATAAATTAAATGAGCCCTCTAATAGCAATGATACCACGGAGGAAAATATAGAAAAATTACCCCCAATAATGCTAAAATTCGTGAAAGATTACAATAGAGTGATTGAACTTATCAATACCAATATCCATGTAACTGAGGCTAGACTAGGCAATGAATACATTAAAATCTTTACGGACACAATAGCTAATCAACGAATTAATTCAAAAGTGCTGTAGGGAAAACAATATACAATTCTACGTAATCTCCCCAAAAGCAGTCCGACCTGTAAAGGCCATAATAAAAGGCCTACACGTTGAAATATCCTAGATGATATAAAACAACAGCCAGAAAATAAATGTTTCAGCTTGCATAAAGTCATCAGGATGACACAGACAAAGACGCGTATCCTCCTCCCACTGTTCTTGATCGAACTTCACAGAACTCCTAACGTAGCTGAAATCTACAAACTAGACAGGCTCAGATATCTTAAAGTTACTGTCTAGGAGTACAGGTGAAGGAGCACCGTAGCCCAATGCTTCAGATGTAATGGTTTTGGCCATAGAGCCGAAAACTGCAGGATAAATTCACACTGTCTCAAATGTGCGAAAGGCACGAAACCAAGAACTGTGACATCAAAAAGAAAATACTAACCCCTGAATGCATTAATTGCAACAAAGAAGGACGCATCGTGGCGTATAGAGGATGCGAGGCTTTTCCTAAAATAACACAGAGACAAAACAATAGATACAACATAAATGCCAATAAAAGCAGATTCAACGCAAATAAATCAGTAATTAAAAATAATGTAAGTTTCGCGCAACTTTTTGATTACAAACCTGAGCAACAGATGGCACCACAGGAGACAATAATAAATAGTATCCCTAACCAACACGCATGGAAACCATGTAGCACAGCGCAAGCGGGCGGACAGGAGGTGGCTGCGATGCTCACAATTATAGTTGAGATAAAAAAAATATATTTAGCCAAATCCCAGAAATTCATCAACTGGCACATAACCTTAAAAATGCTACAAAACCCATGGACAAATTTCAAGTTTTACTTCCAGCTTTCTCTCATGCCAGCGCACCCACTAATCAGTAACCTTCCCAGCCTGCACTTAGTTTTATTTACTGGAAAGCAAACGCGACCAAGCAAAAAACTACCGAGATTAAACTGTTCATAAATAAGCATAACCCCGATATTATATTATTTCAAGAGACCCACTTGCGACCAGGGCAAAAAATTCGTCTTCCCAATTATTTAGGTTATTATAGTTACCGCGAACCTTCAGACGGAAATAGAACAGGTGGAGGAACAGCAGTATTAATCAAAACTCAGATACCGCATCAATAATATTTCCCCCTACCTTCCAACAAATAGAAACATCCATAGTCAAAATAACCCTTAAAAACCAGGAACCATTTATTGTCGCATCCATATATGTCCTACCCAAATCAGACTACAACCTATTTCTATTTGATCTTGAAAACTTAATACAATTAGAATCCAATCATGTACTATGCGGCGATTTTAATGCCCACCACATGACATGGAACTGCCAACAAAACACGCCTAAAGGCATCACGCTGAGACATTTTCCTGACAACGCAGGAATAGAAGTATTATTCCTTAACTAACCAACCAGAATTGGTAACAACTCGGCTCTACCATTGATCTCACAATAGTTTAAAATTTTCTCTACCCTTATCATATTGAATCGCTACCTGAACTGAGCTCTGACCACAGCCCGGTCGCTCTAAATTTCTATTTCAAGTACTCACTTCCCAAACAAGACAGCAAATTTAGAACAAAAACTTCAAAAATGACCTAACTCAAACACTGTTCAAAGCCAATAATCTTACAACCCCGGACGACATTGACAGACTCACAGAAGAAATTGAAACCAAAATCCATTCAGTTAGAGTCAAAAACTACACCCCACTTAAAATCAAAAAGACTCACTTCGATCCGAAGATCAAAAAATTGAATCGAGAAAGAAACCATATAAGAAAATTGTACCAACGCAATAGATTCACAATATTAAAAACAGTACTAAATAGACTAAATAAACAGGTCAATAAACTAAACGAAAAGCTAAGGGTAAATGAACTAACTGATAAATTAATAAATGTAAATAATGAGAACGGGGATATTTGGGACTTCGTGAAACCATTCAAAAAGAAATTCTACAACATTCCGACCCTTAATGGTCCAGCCAGTATCGCGCAAACCGACCTTGATAAAGCAAATTGTATGGAGACACAATTTAAATTAAACAACTTAACACATGAGGATACCGAATGCAAGGTCGGAGAAACCTTATATAATTTTCACAACGCACAGATGGCGCCAAGAACAAACAGACATGCAGATTTTGAACCCATCATGCTATCAAAAATCTTGAATGAAATCAAGAACTTAAAGCCAAAGCACCCGGGTACCATAACATTACAAATAAAATAGTTAAAAAACTCTCCGCTAATGTAATTTTAACTTATACACTTTTGATAATAAAAAAAAAATGTTGGAAGTAGGCCACTTCCCAACACGTAGGAAGACAGCAACGGTGGTCCCAATTTACAAGCCTGGAAAGGATCCCACAAATCCTTCTAGCTACCGACCCATATCACTATTAACAACGTTAAGCAAAATTGCTGAAAGTGTAATTCTTAGGAGACTCAATAAACATCTAAACGATAACAACATCTTGTGTCCTGAAAAATTTGGGTTTAGACCAAACCTCTCAACGACACATCAACTCGAAAGAGTAACAGAATATATCGCCGAAGAATTTGTCAACAAATAAAAAACAGGAGCCGTCTTCCTCGATATCCAGAAAGCATTCGTTCGAGTGTCGGTTGAGGGACTTATTTATAAGTTAATTGTGAATCTGGTCCCAGGTTATCTGATTCGTGTCTTAGAGCCCTACCTCACCGATCGTTCATTCAAAGTTAGAGTAAATCAAACCCTAGCTGAAACAAAACCCATCGAAGAAGGAGTTCTATGTGGGTCCATATTGGGCCCAGTACTGTTCACGTTATACATAAATGACATGCCCAAGCAAATTAGCACAATGTTATGCTTGTACGCAGATGATACGGCTTTATTGGCTAAAAACAAAAATCCTAAATACGTGCCCATTGCACTCAATAGACACCTGCATAAATTGGAGGATTGGTTTCAGCAATGAAAGATTGAAATCAATACCTCCAAAACAGAGGCAGTCATGTTTCACAGGTCCCAAAGACAATTCGATCTCCCGAAATTAACTCTTAAAAATAACCCCATCCCGTAGTCTCAGGAAGCTAAATACCTAGGAGTAATTTTAGATCGCATGTTAATTTGGAGAAACCACTTTAATTATGTTAAGGACAAGTTCCGAGCTCAGGCGCGTAAATTTTACCCCATAATTGGCCGGAACTCAAAATTGCATAGGAACATGAAAATGCTTATTTTTAACGCCTATTTGCGTCCAGTACTCACATATGCATGCACGGTATGTATGGGGCTATGCCGCGAAAACAAATCTCAAAATTACACAAAGCCTGCACAACCAACTAATAAGGTCTATATGTCATGCTAGGCATGACACGAGGAACACTGATCTCTACAAAGCAATTAGATAAAAATCATTCAATGAAACCATCCAACAACTCGCAACTAAATTTATAATAATCTTGATAACCATAAAAATGAAGCAATAGTCCAAATTAGTAAATACAGCCCTGATAATACAGTTAGATGACCCCGTAATGTCCTTATTTTCTAGTAAAATCAACAACCCACAAAACTCATGTATCATCTCAACCCACTTACAATAGAAAAAAAACTGATTGGCCCACAAGGGACAATAGCCTAGTCTAGCAGCATAGGGTCCAGATACTGCTCTCTCTCGGGTATCTCGGCAACGGCAACGTCATGATGTTTCGGAGTTCCGCAGTGTGACAAAGTGGTCATTAGCACCTCCACATCATAATTTGGAATAGGTCCTTTACTTTGTAATATTTAGGGAAAGTTAAAATTAATTGAACTAGTTTAGACGAGCGCTATAAAGCTCTAATGTCATGAAAGTTGGTAAATAGCATTTTCCCCCCTTTTATTGAAGTAATCAGTTAATTAAAAATAATATTTAGATTATGGGGTGAATTGAGAGGAATAATTAATGGAGTTACGTTGCACGTGCCTTGTTAACTATTGCGGCTGGCCCAGCTATTTTGCTTAGTTAGTTTCGAACAATTTCCAGGAATATTACGCGTGCTGCACATCGTAGCTATCTAGGGCCGAAACAGGTAAATAATTTTGAAAAAGTTAATCCACCAAATTTCTTAAGAAGTTAATTAGTCCTCAGTTTTTTAACTGAGGGAAAGTTGACATATTTATTTTCGATTGCAGCTCTAGATCTTTTCCTGGAGCTACGAACAGCAGGATCGTATGCAGTCAAATTTAGTAACTTGTTACGAATCTGGGGCAGTTTTTCAAAAAACTTTAATGATGTTCTGATGAATGCCGAAACAGGTTCAACTTTGAGGTCGCTATGTAGAATTTTTCTCCTGACATACCAGGGAGCTTCCGCAATCCTCATCAGGTGCCGATTTTGGAAAACTTGCAACCTCTTAATGTTAGTGGCAGATGTTGCCCCCCATATTTGGAGCCATACATGAGAATTGGTCTTAAGATAGCTTTGAATCGCAGAAGCTTGAGCCTAATCAATAGCTTACTGGGAATTAAGCTGTTGAGTTTTTTACTCATACCTGTGGCTTTACTGAGGGCTGCTTTAATATAACTATTAAAGCTTAATTTTGTGTCTAGAACTAACCCTAAGTATTTGTACTCATTTACGAAGGGGATGGGCTCGTCGAATATTTTAATTGGTGACAGATCAGGCATTTGCAATTTTTTGATAAAAAGGAGGCACGCTCATCTAGTCGGGTTGACTTTTACTTTCCAGACGATGAACCAGTACTGAAAAAGAGACATTTGTGTTTGTAATTGTGTCATGACAATGTTTGGATCCATATGCTGTGTTAGAATGGCGGTATCGTCAGCGAAAATTGCTAAGTAACAATTCCTAACTCTCGGTAGATCATTAACGTAAATGCTAAAAAGAGTTGGAGAGAGTAAACTACCTTCAGGATTGGTCTAGGGGGAGAAATTACATCATTTACTCATACTCTAAAATTATTTTTTGTGCTCTCGAGTATCTCGCAACGCCACGTAGGACGACTGAAGGACGGATTGCAGTTGGTGGTCTGTAGCACTCTCTCTCCACACCCGCAAATCCGCAGCCTGTCAACAACACCCTCGGAAACATCCAAACAGCATGCATCATTCGACGCCAGGCCTTCACTGAACCAGGGTCGAAGATAGCCTTGCTCCGCAAGGCGGGGACTTCTTTGAACCTCTCCATTAAGGCGAGGTATCGCATTAACCTCTAATTTTTAATTTCATTCACACTGTTCCCTCCATTTGCATCGGTGGACTGATGGTCAGCTCCCACCATTTCTCACGTGGTCAAGCTGTATTTTTCCATTTTATTTGTTTTTGCATTTTCATTTTTTATCAGATATGGCATATGTTAATGTTCCAATTAAGGATGTGGAAAAATATCAGATTGTGTTGCAGGGGTAAGGGGTTTGGGTTTAAGGTTTCAAAGGTGTCGGGCAATAAATCTAGGCCTATTTTTGGAAATCCTGGAATTGCTACCAGCTATTTTATTACAGAGCTAATGCGTGATAGGGATAACTTTTTTGCTTTTTAGAAGGAATCGGGTTTGATTAAAACCCCAAACTGCAATGTTTTAATGCTGGTGCGAACTAGAGATGATGTTTCGGATGGTTACAGCTTTGCCTGTTGGAACAATATTATTAGAGGTGAGTCACGGAAAATGTGTGGGAAGCAAGTAAGTTTCAGGTATGGGTCTTGGCTCAACAGCAATAAGTTGACTGTAGAAGAAATCTTTTTACTTACATTTGAGATTCTGATAAGAACAAAGATCGGGGAAATTAAAGAACAGTTCTTTTTTGGTAATAGTACTTTATCAAATTGGAGGCAGTTTATTAATGAAAGAATTTTGAAGTATGTGGAGGAAAACTCCGAAAAAATTGGAGGTGTCGGAAAAATTGTGGAAGTATATGAGTCGAAATTTGGTAAGAGAAAATATAATAGAGAACATAGAGTTGAGGGTCAGTGGGTTTTTGGAGGTGTGGAAAGAGGATCTGTGCGTACGTTTCTTGTAGCTGTCCACGAGAGAAAAGCTGGAACGTTAGTTTCTTGTATCAAGCAGGGGATAGAACCGTTTATGGTAATTTATAGTGATTATTGAAAGACATACGACTGTTTTGGTGAAGAAGGATATGAGTATTTAAAGGTGAATCACAGTGTGCATTTTGTTCAGCCGGCAGATTTAGAGAATGGAATTCCAACTATCCATACAAACACTGTTCAAAGTCTGTGAGACATATTTAAAAATACCTTGCAACTATATAATCGGCAATCTGATTTCCAATTTTATTTGTCTATATTTCTTTATGAGAGATCTTATAGAGACAAAAAGGTTCATATCTTTAAAAAATTTCTGGAAATTATCGGAGACATTCCCCGGCAGGAGTACTCCATTTACGTCTCTGATAAATAACAAAGATCAATATGTAGAGTCCTATTTAAATTAAAATAATAAAATTATTAATTAAACTGTATTTTATGTGTTTTTATAAGGAGCAGCTCACATATGCAGCTGTTAACTTTAATAAACCATGCTATTAAATTGAAAAAAAATATTCATTTTTTCATTCCTTGTACATTCAGCATAAAGTTGAGAAATCTTTTTTTAAAAATCGCGGCAAAAAATACTTATCGACATTTTATGTTAATTTAGAGCATTTCTTTATACTTATAATTAAACATATCATTTCATTTATCTTAAATTTTGTTAAAAAACGGGGATGGGGTTCGGAGGTCTCCCCCGACTTATTCCAGTTTATTTTCTCGGTCCTAGGATCAAGCCTAACTTGACCTGAAATGTTCCGGTTAATAATCAAAACGTGTATCCAAAATATTTTTAAAAACAGGGGGGGGGGGGGCGGGGGGGCAGCTCCACCCCCTGACTTATAATCTTTTGTATTTTGACAGTCCTATAAATAAGCCTAACGTGGCCTCAAAACTTCCAGGTAAGAATCACAACATAAGCAAAATGCAATATCGGCGACTTCTTGGCGAAACAAAAATGGCACCAATAGGCCATATACGGGAGCTGCTCCGTTTTATAAAATGTTAACTGTAAAAACAACTTCATCTCAAAATTTATTTCCTACTCTAACCATAGTGTTAAAATACATATGGTAAGTTGAGTAGGCATATATTGTAATATTTATTGTAAATCAAGTCAAGCCTTTATTCAATAAATAATTTTCTTTTATGGATTCTGATTTTATTAATATTTAATAGAGTTTTACTTTGCTATAGTATAAATTTCTAAAATTTTTGCTACCACAAGTTATTCTCCTCTTGATAAATAAAAAAAAATTGAGTTTTATTACTTAATAGATAAATCTTGATAAATGAGTTATAAAAACCTTGATGAACCTTTTTAATGCATGAAATAAAACTACATTTCAATTCAAGTTTTATTAATAATTCAAGTTCATTTGTAACAAATAAATTGCATTTAATTTATTACATAATTGTAAATAGGCTTAAAATATTTTCAATTGATGAAGTATTTTATTAGTTCAATTAGTATTATTTAAAAATAACATTTTAACAATTTAAAATTGCAAAGAATTGTATTTTATAATATTTCTTAACATAGACCTATTTAAATTTTCTCATGACAAGTACAAGATTATATTCAGTTACATAAATGTATTAAGATGTAACTCCTACTAATGCTTCGGAGGATATAAGTTTTTTTTAATACTGTTTTTCTTAAAATTAAGGTTTATTTTTCTAGTTGGTAAGGAATCATGTTATGAAGAATTTCATGTTTATACTTGCAGCTTCCTCAGTATATTTCAAAAGATTAATATAATAGTCTTTGTGTTAAACAGTTGTTCAGAATATCCATAGCCTATTATTAACATCCTGAATATAGGTAAGAAATTAATCTGCTTTTTAAAAATGAAATGACTATATTTTCCAGTTAATAATAGAAACAAAAGTGATTAACTAATATATTATACAAATATAGAAAGCTTCAATTTCAACATGTCACAATTTCTACATTACATAAAAAATTGCCATTTTTCAAATGTATAATATACTTTTTGCAACATAGCCAAATATGGCTGTGGAAACAATTAATTCTGAATAATAGGAGTCAATGAATAAAGCTTTATTAAATTATCGATAATCAATTGAAATTTAGAAAGGCAAAGTAAATTTCCTTTTCGGATGACGACTGTGAATTAATGAACAGTATGCAACCAAAATATATAGACTATGGAAGGCGTAGAGAACTAAATGTAAAAAAAAAAAAATGGTAGAACAATATATTGTATAAAGGAAGGAATGCCATATTGAAAATGTTCCACATCAGCTTTGGAACCTTAATGTTCTATTTCACATGGCATCAATATGTAAAAAAAGAAAAAATTGGAAACTATTTTCAAATTTCCATACGAAATTTTTTTTTTACCCCTCTAAAGAATTAATGGAATTTGGCTTCATTCTATTTAATTGCAGATGCTTCCAAACGGGGAAATTCATTCTATGGTCATCCTACAGTTTAATTACACGCATTTTTTGAAATGCAGCGAAATTAAGTTTTGAGAATTCACATAAGAAAAATAAAAATTGGAGCAAATAAATTAATAGTTCGGAAAAAATTATTTTACCTGCGAAATCAGGCAGCAGTTATTATTTTTTTCATAATTAGGAATATGAATATAACATTCTGAAAATTCTATGATTAAATATTAAGTTAATATTGAATGAAACAATAACACTAGGAAAAATAGAAATATAGTGGAATATCAAATTCTTGTTGGTTTGATGGTATAATATAAACAAATGAATCAATATATGAAATAAAAATTAAAGAAAATAAATAGTACTTGGCACTGTTTTACATAATTTTTTTGACTAAACTTTAATAAATTCACATCATAATTATGTATTTTTTTGAGTGATAAAAAATAAAATGCATCAATTGTTAGCTTTATACAGCTACGAGCTTGTACCCCGCGCTTTGCTGCGGCCAAAAAAATAATATTAAG
>JAPMOQ010006649.1:0-11762 GCA_026543055.1 Argiope trifasciata
GTAGCCATTATGGCGAACTAATAAAGTTTGAAAATATCCTATCTGTACCTCCGAACTGCTCGACCGTAGCGCTTCAAAACCGGCACCAATCGATTCCTCGTGGCCAAAAACCCCAGACCCCCAAGTTTACCGGAGTTTATTAATTCTGGGGCGATTTTCGACTTGGCAACCATTCCTCGTATTATAGTATTAGATACCATAAAAAAAACAAAGTCTTATTGTACTGAAAGCACATAATCATGAACCCGATATTCAGGAGTATATTGTACCACTTTTGGAGCAGTAAAAATCCATTCTTCATATAAGAGGCTCATCATGAATGGGAATTTTCCTTAAATGTATTATGTATTTATATTTTAAGAACTGTTTGATGTGTTCCATTTTATAGCAAACTAGCCGGTACCCGGCACGTTGCTGCCACCGAAAAAAAAATAATATTATGTTCTATAAATCAATACTTTGACAAGGTTTTTGTCGAAACAGGATGAACGGTATGACAATACGAACAAACAAACATTCATTTTTCATATATTAGATTTGTGAATTCTTTTAGAATTGCAATTCTTGGTGTTCTTTCAGAAGGGTAATGAAAGAAATTATTTATTGAATCGCGTGACTCGTTTAACAATCACTCAGAATTCTCAAATTTAATTTCAGAAAGTATGATTGAAATATTTTCTTTTAAAATGAATTAAACATAGAAAATATGTTTATATATAGGGTAGTTGAAAAGATAATTTTTGTAAATGAAGATGGTGCAAAATGATTTGCACTACAATATTTTCGGAAGTTACTGCGAAAAACGCTAAATTTAAATTAAAACTGAAAAGCCCCAAGATTCATCTCCTCAAAACTTTGCATAATTTTTAATACAGTTGTTACCTCTGAGAATGACTTGCATGGCATTTGTGCTCAATGACTATACAATATGAACCTTTCACTTTTATTTAGCGTTTCTACAGAATCTATTGTCTCCTCGGCGATTTATTTGAAGATTAATCTTTGATAAATGAATGCGGTTGAGATTCGAATTTTTTAAATTCAATTTTGGCTAATTGTACTATCCCTATAGCCATTCCGTAGGTGTAAACAATACGTTGATCAAGTTTCATCGCAATCGGATGATCGGTTTAGGAAAGCTTAAGAGACATATAACAACATTCTTTTTATTTATATATATGAATGGCTACAAATATGTTCAGTTACTTTTGATTGGGATCATACCTGAAATGAAGGATGAAATACTGCGACAGTATTTCCAACAATGTACCAATCATGAAATAGGAAGAACAAATGACAGAATCGAGATGGATGGCTTTGAACTCGTATGTCGATACTCTGTAACGGCAAGAAAAATTCTTGGATTATATCATGACAGATCAGTCAATGTCTCTTTCCATTTCATTTAGAAATACAAGCAGAGATATAACAAAACATTCATTAGTTTTATTTTATGGTTTCATTCTTTCCAGTTATATTATTTTAGTAAATAATAATCATCTTAAGAAATCTTGATATGGAGTTAAGAATAAATAAACATAAATATTTTTCCATTGTTATTGATATACATCTTAGGATTTTTTTTCACAATGTAAAAATTTTATTAAGGGTATTATCCATGATTGTGTAACAGCAAAAGCAATACACTAAAAAAAATAATGTGTTACTTTACAAAAAAAAAGGATTAAATATCTGTCAATATATTTTGACAACAGAAGTATTGTTATGTTTGTCTAAGTACTGTTAATGTTATGCTTATCTCAAATTTACTATCGGGCCGCGGTGGCCTGGTGGTAAGGTCTCGGCTTCGGAACCGGAGGGTTTCAGGTTCGAGACTCGATTACACCAAAGATCCGTCGTGTGAGGGGGTCTCTTGCACATTAAATCTGTCAGGCCAAAGTCCTCCCGCTGGTGTGGTGTGGAGAGGGGGGTGCCACTTCAGTTGTCGTCCTCGTCATCTGACCGTGGTTCAAAATTACGAGGTCCGTCCCAAAATAGCCCTCGTGTTGCTTTAAACGGGACGTTAATATAACTGAACTGAACTGAACTCAAATTTACTACAAATAATTTGCATGTATTCACTAAATCCCTTGCTATCATAAAAAATTCTGAAAAGACATTATAGGCATTTTTTGAAAACTTCCTAATCCGTTCATTTATAGAATATCTTCTTTCAGTAGAATAAAAAGTGTTTGTTTACTAATAAAAATGAGTCTATTTTGAATTCAATTGGAAATTATATATGGAAGTCTTTTGTAAAATCAAATTCAACGCTGTTTGATCGCAGAAAGCTTGAGGAGCTGCGGTTGCCTGGTTGTAAGGTCTCGGCTTCGGAACCGGAGGGCTTCAAGTCCAACAGTCAATTCCACCGAAGAACCGTCCTGTGAGGGTGTCTGGCGCATGTTAAAACCATCGGGTTCAAGCGTCGTCCAAATGTCCTCCTTAAATCCGTCAAGCCAAACGTCCCTCCGTTGGTTTGGTGTGGCGTGGAGAGAGGGATGCCAGCTCAAGTGTCGTCCTCGTCATCTGAATGGGGTTTAAAATGACGAGGTCCGTCCCAAAATAGCCCTTGTGTTGCTTTACAACGGATCGTTAATATAACTAAACTAAACTAAAAGCAGAAAGCTTGATTTCTTTAAAAAATTATCAGCTTAGCTCCCAAATTAATTTTTAATACATATACTTTCCGTGAATTATAAAAGTAAAACTAGCATTGCTTGAAGCATGAATGGTGTGACTCTTTCCGTTTCTATACGCCCGCTTAATCATCAGATAGGGTGGTGTGATGATAAGGTCTCGTCTTCAGAACCGGAGGTTTCGAGACATAATTCCACCGAAAAACCGTCGTTTGAGTGGATCTGGTGTATGTTAAACCCATTCATCTTCCACTGGTGTGGTTTGGAAGTTTGGAGAAAGGTGATGTCAGCTCATTTATCGTCCTCGTTATCTGAAAGGGGTTCAAAATAGTGAAGACCATCCCGAAATAGCACTAGTGTTGCTTTTAAAAGTGTAATTTAATATAATTGAACTGAACTTAGTTATTACATTATTGATATTCAAAAAGCGGTGAAATAAATACAGTTCTGTACTGTTCATTTCAGGATGCCGAACTTTTAGACGATTATACTCAGCTAAAGTATGATACACAGAAACATGAGACATTTAAATAAATTTTACTTCAATTAATTATTGTTGCTTTTCTTGGTTACACAATAATTTAAGTGATTGTGAAGATTGTTCCTCGGTTAAATAACTTGAAGACACAGGTTGTCTTTTTTGAGGTTTATTACATAACATTGTTACCATTCCTAATAAGTTTTGTATTTCCTGTTTCTTTTGCATCTTATTCCAACTTACAATCTAGCAACCCAGTTAGGATTTAAGTAGAAGATGCTGTGTTTACCTTAAGTATGGAATTTTTATACGTTACGATCTTCCACCTTTATGATGTACGAATCAATAGATCCATTTTAAGTTCCTTCATTTGTAAACAAGCTCATCAGTTTCTATCATCATCGTAAATAGCCGCATGCAATTATCTGTCTTCGGTTGGCTCAAAATAAACTGATCACGAAAACGAAAGCGGTGTTCCGAGTCATAACAATTAAAAGTCACACGGATACTCCACAGTGTTGTGGGTCTGGAAAACTGCGCTGTGTTTTATTTCGGAAGAGAGAGAGCCAAGATTACACTCTCCATCGTCCGAGGTTCCAGTTCGCTTCTGGTGGGAAAAATGTATATAAACAGGCAGCAACAGTGAGAATACGTGATGTGTACGTCATTGGCGGCTAGCTCCTGACTGGCAGGTCACGTGGTTCACTGAATTCACAACACGCCTCTTGATTCTGTGAATAACCTGTTGGTAAATGTAAATAATTTTCATCCTTCCTTTTCACCCTTTTTTGACGAAATAAACGAGTCTTGACGCATGCGCGCAAGCATGGAGGGTCTTAGAATTCGAAAATGAGCAATTCAAGGTTGGATGCAATTCGGTTATGATTCAGAAATAAATAAATAGAAATATATATGATATCACAAACGTAATTAAATAAAAAGAATTAGCTAAAAAATTAATATACGACAGCAATTTTCTAGTTATCATGTAAGAACATTGCTGTTTTTAAGTCATTGACCAGTTTAAACCAAATTGAAACAATCCCTAGTTTCGTCTATCGGTCTCTATCCCTCTCTCTTGATATATATATATATATATATATATAATGAGAGTAATGTGGGTCTAATGAGAAGTAGCTCTTTTAAATGAAGGAATGAAATGTGCGCCTTTCGTTGCTCGAACACACGGGACACGACCCCTTTTGAGGGGGAGGTCGAACTCATTCATACACTAATTCACCCATCCTCAAGTCAGAATTTAGATCCCAATTGGAGGCCGACTCAATACGCCCAAAGGTATCATTTGCTATGGAAACTTGCAGGACTTTGCAGTCACGACCTATTTAACGTGCCCCAACTACCATTGGCCAACATGTCGGTCTTTGATCGAGATTTTTTTATCTTTCATTTTCAATTTTTCTAGCTGGCAAACAACGTTTTGGAGCTCGGCAAAATCAAACAACGTTCATCTCAACCAACGTTTTGAGATGAAAAAAAGTCATTGTTTTTCTAAATATCTACGCATGCGTAATCTGATAGTCCCGTGATTGTTTCAAACCGCTTTAAACTGGTTAATGATTTAAATTAATTAAGACAATTCGTAAGAATTCAGAGAATGAATAATTTGGAAATTAAGTTGTAACTTCAGTTGGTGATAAATAGCTAAATGCGAAAACTTTCTGCATTATTTTCTAAAACTCCTAAAAGCGAAAAATTAATCCCACAAAAACGATAAATGGTGAATTTTTTGCCAATGCATTTTAAGATCTCAAAAATCTAAAACCAGAACAACATCATGTTCTCACTGGATAATAATTGAATAATTATTGTATTAAAATGTGAATTGACCAGCTTATTAAGTGCTATTAAGCTTTATAACGTGCTATTCAAAAAGCCTAAATTCGTCACTGCAAAAAATTAATACAATAAAATTCTTAGTTTTATTCGGGGGAGGGGTATTTCTTTGGGATTTTCAATTCACAAAGGGAAAAAACAACAGGTCACAGAGTATACACATTTTTATAACAAAAATAAGTACTCGGTGGCCTAAAAATTGCTGCTTTAAAACAGAGCTGAATTTACATATGTAATAAAGAAATACATTTATATAATTATTAAAATAATTTTGTAGAATATATTTTTCTGTTGTATTTATTTTTCCATTAACTTCTTATATTTATGAACATATGGATTCGAAATCATATATAGAAATAAGTATTTTTCAACGAGTTACCATTTAAAAGTATTTTATTGAATTTAAATTTAGTTAAATGCATTAATAAAAAATTATAAATATCATTTTAAACTGCATGCAATATCTCTTATTTTAGTTACCATAGCAACATATTTTCTGAAATTAAGAGCAATTCGGCATTAATATGGGCAAAATAAAATTTTCAATTTCATTGCCTATATGTAAAATTTGAGAAAAAAAAATCTTTTCTCATTGTCTTTATTTTTAAAGGCTTAACGCTGGTTTATTGAGTTTACAGAAAATTCTTAATGTGGAACTAATAAGGCATTGAAACCATTATTTTAAAATTAGCCTTCATTATATAAACATATAGTGACTAATTAAGAATTCTTTTAAACTTGATTTAATTAAAGTAATACTTTATTTCTGAATATTATGCAATTCAGATAATAAAGTATCCGACTACGTTCGAAAGAAAATTCTTGAAAAATTGGAGTTTTTAAAAATTATTTAAAACTTAGGTTATTAGATGCTTTGTAAATTATAATATGAAATACTATAAATGTAAAAAAATTATTTGAACACATAACTTATTTTCAGAAATAGGAAAATTGTTAGTCAATTTTAATGAAATTGAACCGAAACGGTTCACACTCTGCACAAAATGATAATGCAGCAATCTTGTTTTTCTTAGAAAACAAGTTAGAGAATATAATGATGAATGAAATGAACCAAAATCTGAGAAAAATGTTGAAAATCAAAATAAAAAAAGGATGGGTAAAAATAAATGTATATATGCATTTTTTATTTTCATAAATTCACACTTTAATTTTTTCTAAAAACACCTATAAATGAAAAATATTTTCACCGACGCTAAAACTTTTGGTTCCTTTTCATTGTCCATGTCAGTTAAAACACACGCTAGAATGTTTATGCAAATACCTCAAACAGTTTTTGAGATATCCTGTTAATGGTGGAGTATTATTATGAGAATGAATTCTTTCAGAACATAGATGTAAAAGACACATTTTATCTGAAAAAATATGTGATCCTGGATGATAGATCAGGCCTTCCTTTTCTTAGGAAACATAAAGTGTTTTGGAAAGGGGAAAGTCTGAACTACAAGAAATAACAATGAAAAAAGCATTCGCTAATAGGGTCTATAACTTACGTTAATATGATATCTAAAATATATGTCATCAAATATATAACAATTTTGTTTCTATCTCAAAAATTTCCAGATATTAGAAATCCAGGCACAAGTATTGAACTATACTTGGCACTGAAATATTTGGAGAAATTTCCAAAATTTCTTTTTTGTGAATGAGCCCTTTCGAGTTAAAACATTGTATCGAAACAGAAGTCAACGTTTTCTAAATGGATTTCAAAGAATAGAAAATGAAAATTCATATATTTTGACGAAAACATTTTATCCTTTCAAAGAATAAATTGACTTTTTTTGTTACTAAACTATATTTAATTTTTATCTTATGCAAAAGAAGTAACGTTTTACAAATGTTTTTTTTTTCAAAAAAAAGAAAACTTCACAACTATGCATTCACAAGTTGTCGAAAATATTCGAATTCATATGCAGTCCAGACATCCAGACATCATTTCAACGATACATCAAAAATAAGCATTTGAGTAGAAAATTCTAGAAATTTTGAAACATTTCTTTTTTACACTTATAGAAGTAAAATAAAAGTATATATATATATACTTTTATATATAATATATATGTATGTATGTATATATATATATATATATATATACACAGAGAGAGAGAGAGAGATAATATAGCTTCCTCAAACTTTCTAGTATGCTTTTTATCGTAGGTGCTATTCTTCTGGCTTAAAATTGCGAATCGTGTAGAACAGGAACGTTACGCATTCAAGTGCTCACATTTTTATTTTCAGGCATAAGAATGGCGAGAATACAGCAATAAAAATCACACTTGTGTATTAATGACATATCGGAAGAAATGTAGATTTTTGGTATAAATTTAGCGTTTTTAATTAAATTTAGCATAAAATATTTGGCGATTAATTGCTGGTATGTGTTTATTAAACACAAGAAAATAGAATTTGAATTTTGGAGTCTATTTTAAAAATTAAATTAAACAACTAACTTAAACAACTAAACCCAAAATTCATCCTAAAGCTTTCTTTGTAATCAACATATTAAGCACAAAATTTCAGTTAGAATGTCTCTGCATTTTTTAATTATACCCTTTGCAGGCGTACGAAAGTACACACCGAGGGTCTACCAATTCACGGACAAATATATTTTAACATTCGATTAATACATGTATTTTTTAATGTTTTATTAAATATGTACTTTTTTATACGTATATGTATTTTTTGTACGATGCTGAAAATGCGACCCAAATGTACC
The DNA here is from genome assembly GCA_026543055.1 of Argiope trifasciata. NCBI lineage: Eukaryota > Metazoa > Arthropoda > Arachnida > Araneae > Araneidae > Argiope > Argiope trifasciata. The sequence continues at coordinate 7,703 of JAPMOQ010006649.1, forward strand.
TAAATAGTTACTTTTTTAAATTGTAGCGTTTACATGAAGTAAAAGACCAGATCAGAGCATGGTCAAACCCTTCGATAGCTTCGTTACATAATTTGATATTGATATTTATTTAAGTTCATAGAGTGTCAAATTTGTTATATGAATCCCTGTCGATAATTCATAAATTTTGATCACATTTTATCAAATTCATTCAAGAAAAGTATCTGTTCTTGTGTCTGAATGAACTAACTAACTACAAAACGTAGATATTGTTAAAATTTGACACTCTATTATCTGCGTCTCAGTAACTACGATATTGTTAAAATTTGACACTCTATTATCTGCGTCTCAGTAACTACGATATTGTTAAAATTTGACAATCGATTATCTACGTTTCGTAATCACTGAGCTCATTCAGATATAAGAATAGATACTTTACTTGTATGGATTTCATAAAATGTGATCAAATTTATGAATTATCGATAGAGATTCATACCAAATTTCATCCGCCAAGTTCAAACCAGTTTTGAGTCATCATGTTCAAAGATAAGTCATACTAGTGACCCTCCCATCCGCCCAAAGGCACAAGGAAAAAATGTGAATGACCTGATTGCCACTACAGCAACACTTTCTGCAATTGTGGTTGTGTTCTGAGGACCATCACCGGCCACGGTAGAACCCTTCCAGTAGGAAGTACGTCGCTTCATCGATGGGAGAAACCAGATTTCTCGCTTATTATTCTACCCACCAAGTTAGTGAGATCCAACCATCATGCTGGAAGCATCTCATCCTCAATTGTGAGGTACCCACCGAAGGCTTTTGTTCAGAGATAAGTCATATCACTGACCTCCAACGCCCAAAGGCACATGGATACTGTAAACATGGATACTGTACCACGTAAAACTGAATGACCGAACCGCAGTTACAGCAACTGGTGGGAACTGTGGTTGAGTCTTAAGGGCCATCACCGGCTACGGTACAACCATCACCATAGGGAGTACATCCCGTCATCTATGGGAGGTTGTTCAGAGATAAGTCGTAATACAACTCCTACCTGCCACGAAGGCACACGGATGGGCAGCCGCGAAGCAACTCCACCCAGCACAATGGCGCAGGTCCAACACTAGGTAAGGCACTAATTTATCCGTCGACCAGGGCGTGACATCCAAATTAAATCTTTAAAAAAACTGTATTCTCAGTCTTAATTTAAGTAGGAATAGTATTACATTTAACTTTCAACTTACTTAACCCTTAATTTGACAAGATGTTTTTTGTTCGCTAATTGATTTTGTTCACTATGGCGGTAAAACATTGTTTTTAGTAAAAAAAGTCACCAAAACAATACAAAATTTACAAGATCTATAAGTGATTCAATAAATTACAATATTACAAAGTTATTTCAGTAAACAAACGTGCACATTTATTAGTAAAACCTTTATAAAAAATTATAAATACCTTGACTAAAACAGATGACTTGTGCTTCGTCGACATTTTGTCTGAAACTGACAGATAGAGTGTTGCCAAATAAGAATTTTTTTTTACCGTCATCGAAATATATTTTAAAGTTTTTGTTAGATATTTAGGCCGTATAGAGGTTTTCATAAACACGCCAGATTTTATTTATTTGATTGTTCGTTGTAGCGGGCTTAGTCAAATTAAGGGTTAACATGCACTTAAATTAATAATGATATAACAGGCATTGTTAGCTTATAAATTACACATAAACAAAAGACATATAGATATAAGTTATACCAAAAAAATTATAAAGAGTTAACATATAACAAATACAATTAATGAGAGATAAGAATACCTAATTCAATATTTTGTTTTCCGTACTTGACATATCGGGAATGAAAAAATTCATCAGAATTTCAACTTTTTGACGATTACGATACTTTTCTTTTCGTATATTTCGTATGCAATCAATACCCCATCCTAGCAAGAGGTCATGATGATGCCACCGATGAGTAATCCCCACCTGGCACGAAGGAACAAACGACATTTGTTGACACTGCATCTTGTAAACAACAACGAATCCTCTAGAGAAAACGCATATTGTTACAAAAAAAAACATTACATATTATAAATTGTGAAACATTAGAAATACATAAAACACATTAAATGCACGTTAACTTTTTACTTTAAAATCTCAAGGACTTTCGAAAAAATATCTCTAATGGACGATTTTAGTGCTGAAGTTTTTAAGAATTTTTTGGCTCCAAGAAGTATCATGAGTCTCGGTGGCCTGGTGGTAAAGTCGGATACTTTGGAACCATGAGGGTTTCAGGTTCGAGACTCGATTCCAGCAAAGAACTGCCGTGTAAGGGGATCTCTTGCACATTAAATCTGTCATACAAAACGTCCTTCGGCTGGTGTGGTGTGGTAGGGACAAGGGTGTGCCAGCTGAGATATCGTCCTCGTAATCTGAGCGCGGTTCAAAATGACGAGGTCCGTCCCAAAATAGCCCTCGTGTTGCTTTACAACGGGACGTTAATATTACTAAAACTAAGTTTAACTTAACTAAACTAAACCAAAAATCATCAAAATTCTTGACCATCTGACTATATGTTCTCACCATAATGTATAGATGATCAGGATAAAATTTACATTCGAAAAAATAAAAATTGGAAAAATTTCGGTTTATGCATTTTCCGTCTTTACTTCTAATTTTAAGTCCTATCATTCGAATCGCCAACAATAAATTTATAGAATATGCTCGTGACTACATATCTCGTTGTCACTTCTTGACAACACCCTTAGCTTTTGTACCTTGACAAGTGACAATTTTGTCTCTAAGAACAAATGAGGAGCACTGGGACAAAAGTTTCAACAATGCATAAATTTTCCTCTCGGTTTGAGAGGAGAATGAGAGCGAGCGGGCTCCCGATACAAATATGATAATTAGAAAGCCTCACTCGAAGCCGAAGTTCACAGAAAGAGTTAAGCAACGGAAAAGGAAAGTTCTTTTCATTCCCGGATTACGCATACATAATTAACTCGTTGCGAATTGAAGAGTCTGATTTAATCGCGTGCGACTTTTACCAGCTCCGCTGCCTTCGGCTCTTGGTATGTATCCTAATTTTCATTTGTTTAATAAATAAGCAGGGTGCGTAGCGTCATGAAAAGTGCTTAAATTTTAAAACCATTTTTAAGCATCTTAAAAATGCTTGAAAACCATTTTTAAGCACTTTTAAGTGCTTAAATTTGGTAACCCTTTTTAAGCACCTTAATAATACTTAATATTTGGAAACCATTTTTAAGAACCTGAAAAATTAAATTTGGAAACCATTTTTAGGCACCTAAAAAGTGCTTAAATTTGAAAATCATTTTTAAGCACCTTAATAATGTTTAAATTTGAAAACCATATTAAGCACCTAAAAAGATCTTAAATTCGAAAACCATTTTTAAGAACTTGAAAAGTGCTTAAATTGGAAAACCATTTTTAAGCACCTTAATAATGCTTAAATTTGAAAACCGTTTTTAAACACCTGAAATATGTTTAATTTTTTGAAAAGGTCGTTAAAAAGTGCTTAATTTTCCAGTGATACAAAGAAAGCTTTTCATTGTTTCTTCACAATTTAAATATGATAATTCTAAATCATGGTCGTAAAGGTTTGTTTACCAGGTGTATGAAAAAAATAAAAATAAATAAAAAGGAGTTGTCGAAGAAATATTCAGGGGATTCCAGTACATATTATGATAATGCTTAATGATTCCTTTCCCATTCCCCTTCCTTTTTTCCCCTCCTTTTTCTGACCTTTTTTCCCTCCTTTTTCTTCAACAATGTGCATTGACATTCATTAAAATAGTGGAATAGTTAATCTGAAAGGTGCAGTTCTATGCCCAATGGGTTCTATGCCACACTTATGGCGAATCGAAAAACGTTTTAACTTCAATTTTTAATGTTTTGGATGTTGAAGAATATATTTGAGTTATGTCTGGTAAGTATATATTTAAACTTTTATCTATTGTTAAAGAAGAATATACAAATACAAAAATATATATTAAAATTTAAAGAATAAACATTTGTTGCAGTTCCATAACTCTTATCTTCTCTTTTGGACACTAGATGGCGATGCCT
>JAPMOQ010006649.1:36762-91896 GCA_026543055.1 Argiope trifasciata
ATTAAAATTAAATAAATAAATAAAGCATCAAAATGATACTGTCTCGAATGATGAGTGAGAGTCACCATGAGAGTTAGCATAAAAGGAAAATAATACAAAGCTAGCAGAATATTGCCTTTTATGTTAACCCTCATTAGTGTCATTTCAATTCATATAGCAATGCCTATTTAAAGCTTTTTATGTCATAATGGAGCCACGCAAAAATCTATAAAAGTTGCAAAATGTGTGATTTTTAAGAAAATTTTATGTAAATCTAATATTTTTTAGAATTTTTATTTATTTTATCTATTTCAAAAGAGGAATTTTCAGCGCTATTGCATATAAAAAATTTTAAGTTGATTGTTTCGTATTAAAAAACTCTAAAATGTATCCAAATGTAAAAACATACCCACTTAAAAGTAAAAAGTATCGAAAGACAGAAATGCCCTCCTAATAATAAGTTATTCTGAATGACAGAAAAGCCGTTCTAATAATAAGTAATTCCGAAGGACAGAAATGCCTACCTAATAATAAATAATACCGAAATACCCATCTAATAGTTTGTAATACCGAAGGACAGAAATGCCGTTCTAATAATAAGTAATTCCGAAGGACAGAAACGCCTACCTAATAATAAATAATACCGAAGGAAAGAAATACCCATCTAATAGTTTGTAATACCGAAGGACAGAAATGCCCTCCTAATAATAAGTAATTCCGGAGGACAGAAATGCCTACCTAATTATAAATAATACCGAAGGAAAGAAATATCCATCTAACACTTTATAATACCGAAGGACAGATCTAATCGTTAGTAATTCCGAAGGACAAAAATGCCTACCTAGTACTAAGTAACACTGAAGGAGAGAAAGGCCTACCTAATACTAACACCGAAGGAGAGAAATGCCCACCTAATACTAAGAATTTGTAAGTACAGAAATATACACTGAGATTTAATTACTTTAGAAGGCAACAACAGTAATTAAATTCTGACAAAGCTTAATTTACGTTTCATTGAGAAAATTTACTGCAAAATGTGCAAAGAGCATTTATCTGGTGCACCAAAATTTCCCCATCATCACAACGAAAGAGAACGAACGGAAATTTATTAAATGAAGCGAATTTGCATCTAAGAGCAGCAGAACATAAAAATGCCTCTGGACAAACACAATTTTCTCTTATTCGGGTTTGCGGATTGAACAGTTTTAAATTTCTTGTCCTGCAATAAATAAAGCACTCCTTTATCGCTGTTTGCGGCAGCTCTTGATTTAAGCATCAATAATCAAGCAGAAACGGTAGGAGTATTAAGAGAAGGGATGAAAGAATGCGTTGGGGGGGAGGGTGTAGTGGCCCGCATTTTCGCAATCCCTCCCCCCCTTCCCCTAAACGTTTGAAAAATGTCTTTTTTCCCGTTTCTACCCAAATCCAGTGTCGAAGGAACCCATTGAAGACTTCTAAACAGGCCTTTTGGAAGCGCTCCAGCAAAAATTCCCCCTGTAGGGAAAAAAGATTTCTTCCAGCGGGAAATTTTATTACCTCGTCCATTCCGGGAGGATGTTCGTCTGGGATCAAATGGAGCTTATTGGTGTTTGAACATCCCGAGAGCTCAGTGTGATTTAAAGTTTCCCCGCATGAGGATATTCAAGGGATACATGGGCGATTTTAGAGGTTTTCATTGTGCTTAGAGTTGAATGTTTCATATTTGTATGAGGTTGTTGTTATTTTAAAGTTTTATATATACAAATCTTTGCTCATTTTATATAGTACTAGCTATTACCCGCGAATCTGTTCGCCTGGAAATTTGGATGTATATGCACGAAAAACTATCAAATAATGACAAATCAAAAAATTAAACCTAACCTAAAAACGATACATTTAAAAGTACAAGCATATACGAAAAGTATATACCATAAATGCAATTTAATAATAAAAACACACAATGAAAGTAAAAACAATTTATTTACATTGTTATACCCAAAATAAAACAAAACAGCAAATTCAGTCCGCTCAAATCCATTTTATTTATGGATCGAGATGGAGATAGCTACAACAAATACACATCATTTTTAAACTTTCAATTTTAAGGAAAACACAGTTGTCATCACGCGCAAACACAGTTGATGTCCCCAAATCACGCGCGAACTTTCAACGCCAGTTGGCGTAACGCACATGTCTGACTTTCCTACGCCAGTTGGGGTAATGCAATGCAGATCAGAAATTTTTTATTTCCTTCATTCTGCTTCCTTTTCATTTAAAAGTGCTTCAGAATGGATCCGAAAGATCGACTCATTAACAACATTTGATTTTAAATACTTCCAACACAAAGAAAATGAACAGAATCATTTGAAATAATCTGTCGAATTTCTCTGATAAGCCTATCCTCAACTCTGTTTGAGGAGAAAAATCTGTAGCTTTACTCATCTTTGGCGAGATTTGACCTCAACTTTTTGGCTCTAAGGTTAGTTTTTAATGAATAAAAAAATGAATCACTCAATAAACTGGAATAAAAAGTAACTTATGTTCTCTTCCTGACCATAATCTACATTTGTGCTAAATTTCATCCAATTCTGTTCAGTAATTCTGGAGAGATGTTAAAATAAACATCCCTCGACCGAAACATCCAAACTTTCACTTTTATATATTGGTATAGATTTTTTTCACCAAAACTGAGATTCTGTGATGGTAAAATTATTTTTGAACGCCGTCTATACTCATGCTGCCAGGAATCGTGGAATAATAATATCAATAATAAGCTTCATAACATAAAGCCTAGAGCTAAACGTTAAATAGTCTAGACTCCTCATTGGTCACACTCGTTTTCTCATAAACACCGTTTATTTGATGATAGAGCTCCTTTCTGCTCTAGATGCCAAGCGATTTTAACTGTTTTTCCTCTTTTGATTGAATGCCCTAATTTTAATCATCATCGTTTACGATTTCTTAATGTTTCAACTGTACACATGCAGATGCTTGTAAGAGAACTTCCCCACTTAAAATCTTTTTAAAATTTTTAAAGCCATTGGTTTTAATCATTTCATTTAATATTCCTACTTTTACAATGTTTGGATACATGGATTTGCGGTTTTAATTAACTAATTTATAATTTTACATAAAACCACTTTTTATATTTTAACCATACAACTGGTCATGGTCTTGCGCCATAAACTCCGGACAAATACAACTGACGATGTATGGTTTGAATTGGCTCTTGCACCATTAAAATCTACAATCCAATCCAATCGAAACAAATACAAATACAAATTTACGACTGGCGCAATATAGTCAAATATGGCTCTTGCTCTATTAAATGGAACTATCCATCCATCCACCCATGACAATGAGAAATTCTTAGAAAAATTATGCAGTACTTAGTTATATTAACATCCCATTTGAAAGCAACACATTTCGAAACGGCTTTCGCAACTTAGAACTTACTTATTTTTCATTAGATCTTTGAATATCAGTTTATAGACCTTTAATTAAAAAAAAAATATTTCTGACAAACCAGGTGCTTATCGAAAGCGATTAGTATTCTGTAAAGGGAGAAAATTTGAATTTAAAATGCAAGTAAGATTTTGAAATGATTAATTGCATCTCAGTCTATTTCTTAGGGGATTCCATTATTTATTAGCTACAGAAAATAGAATCATCTTTGGCTAGGGCAAATTTATAGAAAATTTTATAAAGGTAAATATGAATTTTTCTTTTCAAAGATTTATAAAATTTTAAAGCTGTATAAAAGTATTTCACACTAGACTTTTTTTTTTCTGAATGAGTAATTCGCCTAATTCATTCATTCCCTGCAGTAAATGGGACCTCAATATGCAGGTGCTAAGGTCTCGTCTCCGGAACCGGAGGGTTTCAGGTTCGAGTCTCGATTCCACCAAAGAACCGCCGTGTGAGGGGGTCTCTTGCACGTTCAATCTGTCAGGCCAAACGTCCTCCCTCTGGTGTGGGGTGGGGGGCACCAACTCAGGTGTCATCTGACCGTCGTTCAAAATGACGAGGTAGGTACCAAAATTACCCTAGCGTTGCATCAAAACGGGACGTTAATATAACTAAACTAACCTTGAACTAAGTAGAGTAGTATAGAATGTGCATCCCTCTGGTACCTTATGACCGATTTCATAACTTTTCTTCCTATTACCTTTAACTAATGGCTACTCGCAAGTCATCGTTAAATCCCCTCTGAAAGGTAAAATTGAATTACTAGCCTATTTTTCACTGTCGCCATCTTTCATTATCACCATCATTAAATAATGCAGGTACAGTAAAACTGAACACCTTAATCATTTCACTTCTTCTACATCTTCTGCAATGCCATCAAATCTCCCCCATACAGATACAGTTAAATTAGATATCTGAACCCTTTTTTCAGCTCTGAATATCTTTTCCATTTGCCTTGAATCCATTCTCTTCCAATCATTGTAACATTGAATTCAGTTTTTGTTCATTTTTTAAAAAATCTATTTAGAATTGTATTTGTCTGAGTTATGGATTATGAGAACAGAATAATCAATTTTCTTCAGTGGTGAAGTAATGGATAATTGCGTTTAATATTAATTGCTAAAAGGATAAAAGTTCCTTTTTACGAGAGATCCACTTTGGGAAAATAAAAATTTACTGAATATTTATTTTTAATAACTTTTTTGAAATAATTATTCCTACCTTAATGAGACTTCTGAGTAAAGACTTTTTTTAGTTTCTTCTGTGATTTCTAATTTAAATTATTGAAGTTTTAGAAAAAATTAACTCATTTTAATATCCCTAAGGGGTTTCTTTTTTAACTAAATCTAATAGTCAGCAATTGTTTGAGCAATTAGCGAGTAAAAGATCATGCGTCAACAATTCTTAAAAGCAATTTCTTGAGCTACGAAGACTGAGAAAACTGAAAACATTATTTATAATGTTTGTTGTATTCGTATAATTAAACTTAATATAAGCGTTCTAACAATTAATAATATTACAATTAATTGTTGCATCGTTAACAGAAAGTTCTAAAGAATGTTTCGTAATCACCAAACAGCTTTTGGAACTCTTCCAGAGGACTAAAAGTTTCGAATCTGGAGGTCTAGACTCTGCGTTCCAGATCTTTTCCCGATACAAAAGCTATAGAATAACCTTCACCAGCTAATTCTTATTTTAAAAGCAAAATTTTTAAAAGCTTTTTTTTTATATTTTATCTTATTGTATTTTACAAATGCGAATTTATTCTTTAATTTGAAATAACGGAAACAAACTTAATGGATTGTGACTCCTACCATCATTTTTTTATAGTTTTTCTGAAAGAAAAAAAACCTGGAATCGAATACGTTTTTACTTCTACAAAATATATTAATAATGACATATAAATTATGCTAAATTGTCAGTTCAACAAAAACGTTTTTACTTCGACAAAATATATTAATGACATATAAATAATGCTAAATTGTCAGTTATACAATAAATTTAAAATTCCTTATTGCAAAGTTTAAAATTTGTTACAAAAGACTTATTTTTTTAAAAAAATCTTGTTTAAAATTGTTTAAGAAATGTTCGTTCATGTTAAGAAATATATTTTCATGTGTTTATGATAAAAAATAATGAGAGGGAATACATGCCTAATAACACTAACAAAAATTCCAAGCTTATACACGTTCGACACAAAACACAACATTAAGTTGACGAACATGCATTAAGAAGTTAATTACACTGGCATATTTACTTGAGCACAATAACAATTTTCCACAAATGTCAAAAGTTTCGAGTCATTTAATTTTGGATCATTTATTTAAGTTTGTTGAGAATCTTATGAATGACATCACCATACAGAGTAAGCTGACTTATAGTTAATTGTTGTTGATATGCTTACCACAATGATGAAACCAAGTGAAGTGAGACGAACCAGTGTTCTGCCAGTTGTTATGGATAGAAATTATAATATCCATCGAAGTGATTTAATTATAAAGTTCTTTGAGTTTTTAAAATTGTTTAGACAGTTACTATCCATTCGGTAGTCAAAAGCATTAGGGGTAGCTGTTGATGAACACTGCACAATCAAAGCCGCAAGTAATTTCAGAAATTTATGTTTTCTAAATTCAGGCCATTAATTCGAGATTTGACGTGGGAAAGAAAAGTCCACGGAGTTTTAAAGTATTTATGGAAATATTCATAATTAATAATTATTTTACTTAATAATAATAATTAGTTACGCTAATAATAACAAATAGTTAAGTTAATAATAATAATTAGTTACGTTAATAATAATTATTAGTTAAGTTAATAATAATTATTAGTTAAGTTAATAATAATAATAATAATTTTCCAGGTATTAAATATAGGAATGATACCTGTAAAAAAATCTTCGGACAGATTACATTTCTATTAACAAAATACTACATTAAAGTTGATTTCCAACTTATTCGGCTTGAATGGTTGATTGATCCAACACAAAATAAATATTCTCCTTTTGAATTTTAATGCTGCCTTTTCCAAGAAGAGGGTGTTTTCTAGATTTTTACATATGTTTGTACGAATGGCACATTTTGTGTTTAATTTCGTTGTAAATGGAGGCGAAACAATACTATAAACACTGGAAGTTGATTTTCAACTCATTCGCTTAGGATGGTTGATTATAAGCAAAATAAATATTCTTTTAATTTTGATGTCAGGTTTTATCAACAAGGAATTGGCTTTTCTAGAATCTAGAAATACTTAGAAATGTCTTTTGAGGAAAGATTATGAATCAGGAATGAATAAAATTCCATCTTCCAAAATCCTAATTTTGACATGTTGGCAGGCCAGCCAATCCCCTGGGATTCTCAGCCTCCCTGTTTCTTTGAGCAAGTTGATGAACAAAAGTTTCAGCTTTGACAATCTTCCACTTTTATCTAACTATTCATGTAAAATGGGGCTTAAAATCGAATTATTTTTATCTTTTTTATCACTTTCGCAACGAAGTAATAGCTAGGATGACAAAATAGTATTCTCAGGTTAATGAGGAGTTTGAAAGGAAGTTTAAGGTCCATATCATACCAAATGTCTTGGTAAGTTGGCAAATTTTTAGTAGAGGTTAGAGGAAACCTGGCTTATTGATGTGACAAATTCATTCCTGAATTTCCACGGCCTTCAAAACCGTAACTTTGGTATAGTTGGTCTGAGATTCCTTCCTTCCTCCATTCCATTCCTAGTTCCATTTCTTTCAAACATTTTGAGATCTATTCGATAATAAGATACGACCTATACGGCTGATGAATATGGCTTAGAGAGCAAAATGACATCATCTCCATCCTTAACTGAAGAACTGGCCAGGACTGAACTAAAATAATAAGCCCAGACTAACAAAGAGCTTCAAACGAACTTTCAGGTCCATCTGAATGTCTGTGGCCACCAAAGGCACAATGTCAAAGTCGTAGTCCTATTGATTAGCTCTGACCTGCGTGTTGCATTTCACTCGATTGACTTTAGATGTACTGGCTTTACTAGATACGGCTTATATGGCTGAAGAATATGACTTTGAATGAAATGATATCATCTACATCCTGAACTAAGCCAAAATAATAAGCCCAGACTAACAAAGAGCTTCAAGCGAATATTAAGGTCCATCTCACATCACTGGCAGCAGCATTCTACGAAAAAGGGATTGAACATTTGATCCATCTATATGAAAAATTCCAGAATCTTCACGCATTCATAATCGGTCGGGTCGGTCTAATGCCACTTGGTCATACCAAGCCCGAATGAGATTTGGCTTTTTCGAATGAAGGCAGAGATGTGCGCCTTTCGTTGTTAACGAGCACCGTGAAGGTGAAAGTAGGACTTTGCTCGAACACACACGACGCAACCCTTGTTAGGAGGCGGTCGAACTCATTCATACATCTGCAAGTCAGAATTGAGATCCGAATCAGAGGTCAACTCATCCCTGATTCAGTACCCCCAGAGGTAAATGGGAACTTGCAAGACTTTGCGGTCACGACCTATTGAACGTGCCCCAACTGCCGTGAGTCAACACAGTGGTTTTTGGTTGAGACGAGGACATTCACGGAAGTTATGACGAAAAATAGCCATGACTGCGCTTAACCTTTGGTAATCAATTCATTTTCTACACTTGTCTTTTTTTATGGTTGTTTGGAGGTTGGGAACAATTGTCCAAGCATTTCGTCAGAAATGTGTCATCAATCTCCAATTGTGTATGAAGCGTTTCATTGGCGACGAATCGTCATCTTACCAATTAGTAATGCTGTGAAAATAAGATTTCCTTTAACAAAGCACTGCAACGGATGTTGATTTTCAATTCATTTAGCTTGGATGGTTGATTAAGAAAATAAAATAAAAATTATCCCTTTGAATCCCCTTCATCATGAACAAAGTGCTTTTCTAGACTTTTCCATATCTTTGTCAAAAATAGTACAGTTCTGTATTTAATTTAGTCGTATGGTAAGGAAAACTATATACATCAGAAGTTGATTTTCAACTTACTGGGAAAGATCAACAATCATCAAAAAAAAACTTCAAAAAATGCTACGTGATTCCTAAGTAACCTATATATTACGTTATATTTCTTAAAAGTACGTTAATATTTCCTTAAAAAAGTAACTTAAATACACGTTATAAATGTTTTTCGGAATTTGTGTGCTTTTCATTTTTTCAGGAAGAAACACCATTAACATCTACACATCATAGAAGTTGTAAAGTAACCATAAGCTACAAACTAATGCATTTTTTCATTTTATAACTGCACAAACAACAAAATTAGAGTAAGTTTTGCTGCAAAATGTTCGTTACTTTTCACTTTCTCTGCTTGGAATCTTTTGTAAATCCGACACAGAGCGAGCTGATTTTTTATTTTTCTCTCAGTAAAAACTGAACTAATTTTTTTCAACATTTTTTTTTTGGCATTAAACAGTTGATAGTAATTGATTGAATTTCTTAAAAAAATTATAAGAATTATAATTTAAAAAATTATTCACATCATGTTTTCAGAAAGAGAGCGAAAATAAAATAAAAATTCAATAAACCATGTATTTTTGTGTCGTAGCAGCAAGAAGCGAAACTGAAACTTTTAAGCCAACTGTACGAGAAAGTAGAATCTGTAGCTGAAGAAGAAGGGGAAAAAAGATTACTAAGAAAAAACGGAAGCGAATTTGGGATGGAAATGGAAAAACAAGATTACTTACACACGTTTCAAGGAAAATCTGCTGAAACTATATCCCCGGTACATCTAAATTCTAAAGCACAAAATATAAATTTTAATCTTCAAATCAGTCAATCATTTCTGAAATCAGTTTTCATGAACTGCCGAATCGTTCCTTTGTCTTTAGTTGATTTTCCTTCCTTCACGTTTCCCTTGTTTTTATAAGCCACAGTGGCCTGGTTGTAAGGTCTCAGCTCCGGAACTGGAGGGTTTCAGATTCGAGACCCGATCCCACCGAGGAACCATAGTAGGGAGAGGTCTCTTGCAAGTAAAATCCGTCAGGCTAAACGCTCGTTCAACAAATATTTAATCGTTTTTTCTCATATGCGTAATCTTGTTGATTCTAACACTCTGAATGCCATGTATGGGATTGCTTTGTTAGAAAGTAGCGCTACTAGGATTTACGGTGAATGGCTGAAGCCAAGATTACTAAAATTACTTAATTCGATTAAGTTCAATTTTTTTTAATTTTGCAATGTTATTATCGTTACTAGGATGATGTGCAGAAATGAATGGCATAGGGACATATAAATTTTTTTTAAAATGAGATAAAAAGATAATATACAAACAAGAACTCCATTTCAGAAAAATGGGAGTGTCATCATTGGCCTCTGTAAGATAAATGCATTAACGAATGATTACACGAATCAACATGTGTGTGGTATTTAATCCATCACTAAATTATTCAACGCATACTGGGAAAATCATGTTGGACAAGGAAAAAATCCAGTGAAATTAGTATGGAATTCAATCTATTAATTTAATGTCTTGTCCAAAGGTCCATTCTACTTTTGCAAGACAATGGAAAATCAAAAATAATCTTTTTTTATGTTCAATAATTCGTAATGCAATTATCTTAGTATTAAATACAATGCACAATTATTAAATACTAAAATCATGTTGGACAAGGGAGCAATCCCTGTGAAATTAGTGGGAAATTCAATCTGTTAATTTACTGTCTTGTCCAAAGGTCCATTCTACTTTTGCAAGACAATGGAAAATCAAAAGTAATCTTTTTTTATGTTCAATAATTCGTAATGCAATTATCTTAGTATTAAATACAATGCACAATTATTAAATACTAAAATCGTGTTGGATAAGGGAGCAATCCCTGTGAAATTAGTGGGAAATTCAATCTGTTAATTTACTGTCTTGTCCAAATGTCCATCCTACTTTTACCAGACAATGAAACAGCAAAATTAATCTCCTTTTTTATCTTCAGTAATGCCACTATTTTTACTAAATAGTATTCCTCAATCCAATCCAGTCAAATGTCAGTTTTTCTATGGATTTCAGGTCATTCCTCGCCAACTTACCTCTGGAATCAGCAGAAAGGTCTCTTTCCGAGTCTGGACAAATTGTCCCGACCCGTACGACTTCCCATCGATTGTCTGCAAAGCAAAAAGAAAAACGTCGGTGTACTGCGATGGGTGATATAGTTAATGTGAAGTGACAAAGTACGTGGGCGCCAATTTATTTGAACTGCGACATCAAAAGATATGGCTGACGACGCCGTTCTCGTCTCTACATAGTTACTGACACATCAATTCATTTGAGAAGCTGTTCAGAATGCTAGAAGGTAACTTTTTGGCCGGCCATCCATTTCCCCTCAACAAAAAGAGGGGCCATTCTGACTTTCATTTAAAATGTCCACGATGATTTTGGGGGAAAGTTGTTACATTTTATTTAACCACAGATTTACTAGCAGTGAATTTATGAACTTGAATGGTTTTAATGGAGCGTAATAAATGATGTTTCATTGCATGAAAGGGGGTCTTTTAGATGCATTGCACGATCTTCGAGTTGGTTGTCTTTATCTAATGTAAGATGAGGACAACAACTTATTACAAGCAATTTATTACTCTTCTAGTTCAACAATGACTGTTACAGAATTTAGTAATTCTTGATTTATTAAATGCAAATAAAAGATATTTTAATCAAAATAAGAATCTTTTGATAACGTGAAATCTTTTAATTCATTGATATTATTTCAAAGGAATTATGAAACCTCGCGACATTTTGAATGCTGATCTTTGGCGTGTCAGGATCGGTTACAAATATATTTTCTTATGCCCGCGTCCTGGCATCTTTTCCGTGATCTGGAGGTCTCACGCTCGAGTCCCGGTTCGGACAGGTCGTTCTTCTTCTGTGTTCTATCTGTGAGGTGTGTGCATTTGTTTAGTTTCGTTAATTTAACGCCCCGTTGTAACGCAACACTAGGGCTATTTTGGAACCGACCTCACCATTTTGAACCACGGTCAGATGACGAAGACGATACCTGTACTGGCAACCGCCTCTCCTCACCACACCACACCAGCGAGAGGGTGTTTGGGCCCGACGTGTTTATCACGCACCAGACGCACTTACACGGCTTTTCTTCGGTGGAATCGGGTCTCAGACCGACAACCCACCGGCTCCAAAGCCGAGACCTTACCATCAGGCAACCATGGCCTGTGAGATGTATGAACGCCCCCCCCCCTGTAAAAAAGGATTGTGCAAGCGAATTTGACGCATGAAGTAGCTACTCGTACTCTTGGCCCTAATTGACCCTGTTGAAAAAACAAGAAACGCTCGTTTCGGCTTTAATAGTTGGTAGATATAAGTCAGCGGACTTGTGAAGTGCCATAAGTAATAACAGCATTCTTACTGTAGCTTGTTTTAATGTTCTGTTTAATAAGTCAACGAATTTAACGAAACCTTGCGATGAAAAAATACACAGAAATTACAAATCAGGTTTCCACTTATTGATTGAAATTCTTAGTTACACAATTCCATTAACAAAGTAGATGGATTTCGTTATTTTAAAGAATATTTTAGTTCCCCTTTTAGTTAAATAGCTCAAAAATTGTTTCCTCTTCAAGTGTAACTTTAGATGAAAATGTTCGTTTTGAAAACAAACATATCTCGATATTCACTGATTTCGTCATTATAAAAATTTGACGCCTTTGTGTAATTTATTGGTCGCCCGAATGATGCGTGTGTATCATTAGTATTTAGGATAAAATGAGTTCGAAACTGAGAATTAAAAAATACAATGCATAAAAAACTTTTATTGACACATTTTGCTGATTCTTTGTTCTCGATTAAATACAATTCAAAAAATAAAATATAATTTTTATCACTTTTTTTCCTTATAAGAAAAAATGATGTCATTGTCTTTATTTTTTATGGAACATTATATCGGATATATTGTATATATATATAGCATCATTACAAAATTTATTCAATTTAAATGTGATGTATCTAGATTTTATTCAGTTATAAAGTTAATTTTTGCAAATTATAAAAAAATATAGAGAAATTTAACTCTTACATACAGATAACAGTCCATTCCACGTGATTATTTGTGACTCAATTTTGAATCGCTTTCACAGAATGATTCATTCTATCCTATTTTGTTCCCAGTTTGATTTTTTGTTACGTTTTCGACCATCATTTGAAATAGTCTTCCATTAAATTAAAAGTTCTAATCTTACATTCAAATGCATCTATAAACATTTTCAAATATGTAATTATGCTGACGACTTGCTGAGTTTGGTAAGTGGAAATAAAAGATTCACAATATTTGTCAAGTTTACAATACCTGTTACAAAATTACAAGTACAATTAAAATTACAATTACAATAATAAAGAAAATACAAGAATTACAAGAAAATACAAGGAATGAAATGCAATTACGAAAAAAGAAATTAAAAATACTTTTACTTGTACAGTAAAAGATTCACAGTATTCATAGTACTTGTCAAGTGAAAATAAAAATTCACTGTATTTATCAGGTTAATACTGTTCTAGTTTATCAATAAATGTGAGTTTATCGGGTCTTGAAAAATTTTTGAACCTCACTGTTCTTTTTATTTCAAGGATTTGTCAGAACTCCTATTTTGTGGTATTACAACAAATTTTTCGCAAACATATTTAATACCTTTTTGTTGGTTATAAATGATAACAATTAAACTTTGAATTTATTGTAATTTTTGTTTATATTTTCCATTTTGTGTCTAATATTGAATATAAAATCACAAAAGCATTTATTTTATAATATGTGAACAGTTTTTAAAGAACAGTACAATATTTCAAACAAAGTTATTTCAGTTAGAGGTGGCATATGATGTGAAGGAAAATCATAAATTACCCAACAAAGAAAGGACTTCAGAATTTTTTTCCTTTAAAGAAATGTATTTATTGTATAAAACTTTTTCAAACTAAAAATCTGGAACTTAGTACTACGAAAGATTAAAAGTTTTCTGTCAATATTTGATAAAAAACGCAATGTTCTTCGTAAGCATTTACTATTTAATTTTGGAAAAAAAATATTATTAAATCTGTATAATATTTCAAAGACTTTGTTTTAGATTGAGCTTATGTAGAGGGAAAAAAAAGACAGTCGAACTTTTACTTTAATATGAGATGCAGTTCTGCAAACGATATATTATACAACAAACAATGATTTATGCCAAAAAAGTAGTGGATGTTTTTTTCCCTTAATTTACAGCGCTTATACATTTATCCTAAAAAGCAGGCTTTTCGGAGTGGTTCTTCCTCCTAAGGGAGTTTACACGAATGTTCTAAAAATCCATTTGATTCGCATCGATCATTCATATAAAACCTTCCTCCCCCACACACACAACCTAACCTTTTCTTGCGTCCTTTTTTCTTACTCTACATTCTTCAAATACATTTCTCTAAAACCTTTTTTATATAGATGGTCAAGCATTTTAATGCATTTTATTCGGTAGCACGGCTGAATATTTCTTGTGCTACCAATAATTTCCTTGCATTTTGAGATGTCATCCGTCTGTTTAACAGGCAGAAGCACTTTGATTTTCATGTCCTGACACTGTCGCGTTTCACGAAGAGCTTGTCGCTCTCCGCGAATATGAATTAAAGACTATAGAATGGTTAATTCTTTTTTTTCATCATCATTTATGTTGGAACTTTGGCAACGGAGTACGGTGTCCAATGCTGTCTTTGGGTGCAGTAAATGACAGGGAAGACGTGTCCCGTCTTTCCTGTAAGGAGTATTTTTTTTATATCCTTCCAGGGAAACAGGACATTTATTTTGTATTTTTGCCATCAATCATGTGGTTTGACAGGACTTGCATTTTGTTCTGACGTTTTTTATTTCACGTTTTACCATCGTTTCTTATAAAGAGAGGTACTGCAGTACTTCTGACGAAAACATTTTGAGAAAAGAGCAAATTTAGTAGAAAGTTGAGTTTTCATGGACGTTAAATAAATTTTTTAAAGCTTATATCGAGCCTTTCGCTTAAAATTTTTTGTGAACTTTTAAAAAGGGATTACAGTTAAAGACACAATTCAATCAAAAAGTCTTTAACTGTTTCTGCAGCACGTTTAAACGGGTAAAAATGGAGAATACATGTAAAATGTAATACAATCGAAGAAAATACGTAAAAGGTTGAATTTCTTTTCCAGAAAAATATGTTTTATTGTACATCAAGCAAACACAATTCAAAAGATATTTTTGTATCTTTGTGTGCGCGACTGGGTTCCAAACTCGGATAATTGAAATTTTATACCTCTAGCAAACTTACCAAGTTTTATAACATTTTTCAGCAAAACAAAACAAATAGGAACTATCAGTAAAAGTGAATATAATGATAATATTATGCAAAAATATATAAAAAATATTTTTTCTTCCTTTTTATTATGATTCTAAACTATTATTTGAATTTTTAAAAAATGTAATAGTTTAGGAGCTGACAGATATATTTGTGTAAAAGTTTCCTTGCGAAGTTAGATGCTGTATAAATTTGAGGGCCTAAAAAATAAATTTTTATATATGTTAAAATTTATGTTGACTTCAGGAAAAATCTTCGTATATAATTTTTTTTAATTGAGCAATAAACGTTTTGTTTTAAAGAAAGATATAATGTAATAATGAAAACTCCAAGCTAAGAATATTTCCTCAGATAGAAATTACATGCATTCCGTTATTTTCATTTAAAGTTCTTTCCCAAATGATATTACTTAAGGATTTTATTAATTTTGGCAGTATTCTGGCAACATGAAACCAATATTTTTGTTATTTTTTCTAATTAGTAATTTGCATTTATATGTTAAGAAAGAGATCTCCGCAACGACGATTAGAGAATGACTTGAAATTTACTTAAACGTGGTTATATCTCGTAACCAGAACGAAAAATAAAAACATACTTATCGAAGGACGCACATCTACAACAATGACAACCAACCAACAAATCTCATCAATCTGCTACTCTAACATTTGACTTCTCATTTATATGTACGGCGATAAACAAAAAAATTCATCTTCTTCAATGATATGCAAATAAGAGTCATCTTATTAGCGTATCGCATTAGATTTCTGCTCTTGTGTGACTGCATCGAATGAGCTGGATTCGAAAAATTTGAAGCCCATTGCGGATGCTGTCGATATAAGTAGGAGAATTTTGACTTATTCCCAACATTTTTTAATGATTTTGTTCAACTCTTGAACTGATTAATCCCATTTGTTTTGGCTTTTTCATGGTTTAGTTTTTTGAGCTGATGAACAATTTCATTCCTCAAATGATATTATTAGTTTTATGTAGAAATAACCGCCTTTGGCAACCAGCTGGTTCGCCATGAGTAATAGGTTCTAAAATTTTCAATTAAACCACATATTCATTAGCCTTGAAGTAATCCCGGGCATTGATTGGCCTGAAATGAATATTTTCTTTAAGATGATGGACGGAAAGTTCTAAAAGAACACGTTTTCCTAATAATATTTTTTGATTTTATAAATCAGTCAGTTTTAATTATTGATTTAGAAGACTGATTGATGTAGAAACTTTTAATGAAAATATGAATAAAAATATTTTGTAAAATATGGCTCACAGAACAAAGTATGAAGAAATCTAAAACTCATTATTCATCAATGCATTGTTTGATTCAAACTACATAAATGTAATTATTTACTTCATTTAGATCAAATTAATAGTATTAAACAATATATATGCCTATTAATAATATTTTACAAATTGACCATTGGAAAGGAATTTGAATGCAGATCCTGTATAAATTCAATCCTGTATAAATAAAGATAATTTATTCAATTAATGATTTAAATATTGCAAACGATCATAGAATCCTTTGCCTTGCATTCTTTAAAGAAAATATCACATTTAATATTTCTTTTATTTTATTCAGTCACGTGCTAAAAGCTGCATTTCTTCCGATTTAATTTGTGATGATAGTTTTTTTTTTATTTGAACTTCCTTCAAAATGATGGCAACACGATGATAAAACCTAATTTTTTCCCTTTGACGTGCTCTTGCAGATTTTATAGAAACCTTAGCTTTGCATTTATTTTTTTAGAAACTATCACATTTTATAATGAAAAATATATATATATATTGAATTAATGATACAGATATTGCAAATGATAATAGAAATATGCCATTAAGTCGGAATTCCAATGCATATCCTATCTAAATTCGATCAGGTTTACCGTAAAGAAGATTTATTGAATTAATTATTTAGATATTGCAAACGATCATAGAATCTTTGGCTTTGCATTTATTTTTTTAGAAAATATCACATTTTATATTTCTTTTATTTTATCCAGTCACGTGCTAAAAGTTGCATTTCTTTAGACTTGATTTACGATGATAGTTTTCTATTTTATTCAGTTACGTGATACAAACATAGTAAAAATATTTCTTTAAAAATTCGTTAAAAATAGAAGCTTAAGTTATACATTAAAAAACCTGATACCGTTAGAAAGCTAATTTTTTAATCTTTAAATTGATGTTAAAATCATTGTCCGATAATATTTTCGAAAGTTATAGCGGAAAAGCGTCGAAATTTCGCTTAAATTTTAATTAATTCAAATTTTAATTAAAAATTCGAAAAAAGGGCTCCGAGTTGCAAAATCCCGACCTCCAAGGTATACATGTACCAAATTTGGTTGCTGTAGGTCCAACTGTCTGGCCTGTAGAGCGCCAACACACACACACACACGCACACTCACACATTGAGCTTTATTATAAGTATAGATTGACCTTCAAAGTAACTGTATTTGAAGTCCTTTATGTAATAGCAGTAACTTGAAAATCCTTGTTGCCTGATTGAAGTATCGACATATTAACTCTTTACCCTTCACTCACCATTCAAGATAGTGCATCATTTTGGCGTTTCATTTATTAACTTATTTTTTAAATTTTTATAGTTAAAAATGACAATGGAGTTGTAAGAAGATATAGATTACTTTTCCAAGGAAATTCAGTTCAACTGAAAACATATATTTATCTTTTCCTAAGCACTAAAGAAAGTAGGCATAAGGGAAAATAATTACGCTTCGAATTACTTTTCTGTGTTTTTTTTTTTTTAGAGTTAACACGTTCACTGCCACTACCCGCACCTGATATCAGGACCATCAATCTAATTAGATGACCCCTTCTTTACTATCTTTTAACTGTTGCAGAAAAGGTGTCATCTAATAACACAGATGGTTTGTTACAATAACATATTATTCGTAACGCGCTGGCGCGTCAGTGGCAGCGAATGTGTTAAAAGTGGTCTCAAACAAAATATTAGCGTGCTATACTGGAAATATGCCTGTATTTATCTTGATAACTCCAATAC
The DNA here is from genome assembly GCA_026543055.1 of Argiope trifasciata. NCBI lineage: Eukaryota > Metazoa > Arthropoda > Arachnida > Araneae > Araneidae > Argiope > Argiope trifasciata. Next base: position 54,518 of record JAPMOQ010006649.1, read on the forward strand.
ATTGCATTGTTCTAAAAGCAGAAGAATTTAGTCTCATTTGGCTTCATTGTCATTATCTACATTTAATAACTAAGTATAGATTATGATAATACAGGCTGTCATTATAATCTGACGCAAAATAAAAGGACATGGTAGATCCATCATACGAATAAAAGATGATGATGAATATTGGCGTTGATGCTTTATTCATTGCCTACGCGATTTCGAGCTTCAATTATTTTCTGCCTTCCGTTATTCAAAAACCCCTAATGAGAACAAATTCATGACCTCACACGATTATAATGATTGTAATGTCCGATCCTTTAGATACGATAATCATCAATGTATTTTACAAATGCATATTTTTATATTTCGAAAATTTATGTATTCCGTCTCAAAACAATCTTTTAAAAATAAAAGACACCGTTCTTAGTGTATGACGAAAGAATTATTCCCAGTGTTTGCTGCCGCCATTGTGTTGTGAGAGAGGAATAAAGAGGCCGGGAAAATGAATACCTTTGGAAAAATGGCAATGCATCACGAAGTCAGAACTGCTTCCTGAATGAGTGAAGCGAAGTGAAGAGAGAATGGCACAAGTTCATTGTCTGGCTGCAGCGCCCCCTACCAGGTTTATGATAGAAGCTCGGTCATGTGGTGGATCCTTTCGCAGCGGGGGTCGCGCAGTCTTTTTGCTTCTGTGTAACGTTTCGAATAAAATGTTTTGACAGCAGTGAAAAAAAAGGTCTTCATATAATGTATAAAGCTTCTATTTTAGTTATTTTGTCGATAATTGTTTTCTCTGATATATAAATATATAAAATTGCTTAGTTATGTTATTGAGATTATGTCCTGGTTTTGACATGTTATATATTCCAGAATAATGTTTTTACCAAGCAAAATGATAGTAAGGGAACACTATTACATTTTTATTTTTATTCTGATGGAGGGTTGAAAAAATTATGTCATTTATATATTGATGGTTGCGAATATGTTACCTGCATTAAGCAAATAATTGTAAATTTATTTCAATGTATAAATTATAGCTCTATCATTCTATTAAACTTTTTAAAATATTTATCTAGTTTCTTGTAATGTATAACGATCTACTTGCTTGAACGGATGTTATGGAATTATGAATAAAAATTTGTTCTGTTCTGTAAAGTAGAAAAAAAATATTGATGGAACTTGATTGCATAAAAATGATTTAATTTAATAATACTTATTGCAAGTTTTATTATAATATAATATGTTTTCATTTAAAGCACAATAAAATTGATAATGACAAACGTCAAAAGAATTACCTAATTTAATAAGAATTAGATTTTTTAGAAAGATAAAAAGCACTTAATAAATGATCTATGTAATAATTGTTACTTTTACTTAAAAGGAGAATAAAAGATAATTGTAATTGTCAAAAAAATTGAACTCGAGATTTTGAAGAATTTCAGCATTTTAAAACTTTCCGAGTTTGAAAAACACAATTTTAGCTTTCTGTCTGTCTTTTCATTTGTTTGTGATGAAAAAACACTTTGAGGTAGACAGATGGATTTGTTGCATGATTTTTAATACCAAATTTGTAGATTTCTATAAACTTTTGAGCAAAATCCATTCAGTAGAAGTCTGCCTTTTCAGTGTTCGAATAAAAATTACCCCGACAACCAAAATGAAGAGAGAGAGAGTGATGGATAAAATTTAATGGTTTTTAATTCTTGCCAACTGATGTCGTCTTTTAGCATTAGCTTAAAATTTCAAAGCTCTTGGCAATATAAACTTTTCATTTAAATTTTTTGTCCTTAGATTCTATAATGTGCATCACTGAAATTATGCGATTACAATAAACCCATTTTCTGTTGTTGCTTCAGTATATTATTACAAAGTAGTAAAAATTATCACTAATATGCCAATCTTAATGAGAAAAGTTGGCGACTTGGCTAGAAATTCGGCTAATTTAGCGATAAAAAGTGTTGACGGAGAAAAAATTGACAACTTTGGGCACAAAAGTTGGTGACCTTGGGGACAAAAGGAATTTTCTGAAAGAATACAAATGGTCTCAACATGTTATCAACAGAGACCAGTTTTTCCCAGAAGTCTGGAGAAATTTCTGGAACTTTCCAAAGTTTATATCACTTCCTGTGGAATGACAATAAAACGCATCCACTCAAGAGCAGCAATCCCATACAGGCCAAGCTGACATTCGCATGCTCTGCATGGGGTTATGCAGCAAAAACTAATTTACTCATCCTACAACAGCTTCACAACCAAGTCCAAATATCAATATGCAAAGCTAGGCGATTCATGAGGACTAAAGGCATTTGCAAAGCTATAAAGTTTAATATCTTCAACAAAAAATTAAAAAACTCACAGCTAATTTTTTTAACCTTTCAGCGGGAGCGCGTATGTGAGAGATACACTAGAGATGAATTTCATTTTATATCTTCAGGTCTGGTGGCGCTGGGAACGACTGTCCATGGCTATTTGTCCCCCTCCCTTTGACCTACTCTCAGTTATAGTCGCAAGTTTGTGACGTTAATAGGTCTCTGCCGATCAGATATTTGTATTTTAGAGATACGCGTGATCGTTCATGTAAGTTTTTATCACATCTGACTTTGTATGATTTTGCAAATAAATCCGTATTGTTTTAGACTGGCGACAGATGGCAAATGCACTTACGAAGGTAAATGTTGAAAAAAAAAGCGCCCACATCTCTAAAGAGTGAGCTAAAATGAAAGGGACTAAAGAGAAAGGCCGAACTAGGTATTCAAGAAGAGGAAGAAGCAACTTCAGGGAAAAAACCCTGCCAAAAAGAAAAGCGGACTCGAATCACTAGGTTCAGTTGTGAGATTTGACCGAAATTTTCATATGTGAAGCACACTAAACACATTTGCTCAAATTGCTAGGCTACAATGAAATAACAATGAAACTATTTTCTTCCTTTTCATATCTAATTTTTAATTACTTTTTCCTTTTTATACATAAATTCTGTATTTTTGCACTTCTATATTTTATATGCAAATTGTTCTGTCAAAATATCAGCAATTTCATTTATATTATTTTAAAATCAATTCAGTTAACCTGTGGTCATTTTATATTGTTATTGCAATCTATGTTTAGATTGTTTCTGCTTCTTTTTATGTAAAAAAAAATGTTTAAAGGGATGGTAGTTTTAATCCTAAACTATTTACAATATAATTTTAATAGTTACACTTTTGAAAATATACAATTTACTATAGCGTATGTGGGAAATACGCGGGACCTTTCATGTTGGTATGATGGCCGCTCCCGCTGGAAGGCTAACAACATGGACAATAATGATAACGGAGCAATAGTCCAAATCAATAAATATAGCCCTAATGTTTAAATCAAAAGACCTCGAAATGTTCTTCTTTTTCCATAATCAAAGTCTATAGCTCCTCAAAGTTCTCGTGTATCGCTAACCCCCTTCGTGAATTACAAATAATAGCCCAGCCTGAAACAGTTAAACTTTCAACACTCTCTCGCGATTTCCACAGAATTAAGAATTGATTCCACCCCTTCACATCCCCGACCGAAGGACTGTTCGCCATTGGCTAACGTACAACTCTTTCACTCCCACATCCAGGCCAGCGGACCCAGGCAAGAGACAAGACTTCAGTTGCCCCAACAATTCAGGGCATCGTCACCACCAGGATCACGTGCACCAGGACGATGGAGGTAGCCTTGCTCCCCGAGACGGGTGCTCCGGTTAAACCCCTCAGTTTCCACTATGGAGAGTGGAGTTTTAAGGCCTTAGCACACGGAAAAATATCTTCGGCACTTTCCGTCAGCAAACGACAACGAACGTGATGTCACTTAAAAGTTTCACATTATTGGTTGAATTTCGTTTGCGGACAATATTTCCGACAGCATTTTCTAGCTGGTTAGAAAAAGTTGTCGATTATGAAACTTGCCTGACCGGTTTTTGAGGGTAGAAACGGAAAAGTGCGGACGAAATTTCACCGTGTGATAAGGCCTTTAAACAGCAAGTTTTTGGAGCAAACTGCTAGACGTGGTGTTATTGTGATTAATTGGGCGATATTTCTCTTTGGCTGTTGAAAGTGCTGTTATTTTGTACTGCTTTATAGTTTTGATATTTTCAAAATCCTTCTAATTGGATTGATCTCCAAACATACCCACGAGAAAAAAATTGTAACAATGGAATACTTTTACTTCTTTGTTTAAAGATTGAAAAGGATTTCTTAATAGTTCAAATAATGAATATACCATAGTCTTTCAACTTTCTGAGAGGAAATTTCTTATGTTGTATTGATAAATGTACTGAAAATTTTAAGAATGAAGAAAAGATTTTCATCATTTTCTCATGCATGCAACAATGCTTGTAACTTTATAAAGTTTACATCAAATATAATAGCTTCAAATCAGATCTGGTCATTCCTATATACATTGCATAGAATTCAAGACGAATACATCGTATCGAATAAAACCGAGGCATTCTGTATAATTTATCCAGTTATTTAAAATCTTAATTCTCCAATAACTTTGTTTCCAAGCAAAACTTTCACCGTAAAATCAAATTAAAGGTATTAGACAAATACTGTAGTCTCCTATCATACACTTATATCAAACAGATATTCTCATCATTCTTATTAACCAAAATAATTTCCATCTGATTCTTATAACTGCATCTTCATCTATTATAAAAGTAAGTGAACACAAAATGTATGCACATATTTATACGTTATATCTATCAGCAAGTTTTACTTTAAACTATATTTCTAAGTTTAAAATTATTGTAGACGGTTTCATCACAATATAATTTCTCATGTGCTTGTAAATTCTCTAAATGGTTTTTTTTCTACTGTAAATATTTATTACTTGAATAAAATACTCGTTACATGCCCACCAAACCGTTCAGTGACCAGAATGGTCGCAGTTTTAGTTTAGTTTGGTTATATTAACGTCTCCTTTTGAAACAAAACTAGATCTATTTTAGGACCAACCTCGTCATTTTGGAATCGCAGTCAGATGAGGAGGACGGCACCTGAGCTGGCACCCGCTTCTCCAAAATTCCACACCACACCAGGGGGAGGACATTTGTCCCCAATTGATTTAACGTACACTACACCTGCTTACATGGTGGCTCTTCAATGGAATCGGGTCTCGAATTTGAAACCCTCCGGTTCCGAAGCCGAGACCTTACCAACGCGTCCCAACGAGTGTGAAACTCTGACGCTAAATCATACATGCAGAAATGTCTCAGTAGATCTTGAAATCAGAAATATGATGGAGAGCCACTGTGGAGGTATCTTGTTTTTTAGATTATTAAGTAAAAGTTAAGGTTGGAACTTCAGTCCCCTGATTCCGAATCCGAAACCTTACCATCAGGTCACCGCGGCCTTGATATTATTGTCCCCAAATCAAGTGGTATTTTAAAAGGGAAATTGAGAGAAGAAATGTAACTACAATAGTTCGACAGATGGGATACGTCCAAAAAAGGAAGAGTCACTTTCGACTTTATTCCTAATCCGGAAATTAAAATAAGAAGATACCATCCGCTTATAATCCAAATCATATCCGGGTATGGGAGATTTCCTGCATATTTCCAAAGATTTGGGAGAACGCAGGAAAATAAACGCATTTGGGGAGAAACGGGTACGGTTTGCCACTATTTAACGGAATGCATTGAGGTCTCGGAGTGAAGGTAAAACCTGAAGATCATAAATAATCATTTCATTACAATACTGATGGTACCGGGTCAGCTCAAAACCCTGAAGGAAAGTTTAGTTTAGTTAAATTAACGTCCCGTTGTAAAGCAACACCATACCTATTTGGGAACGGATTTCATCATTTTGTACCCAGGTCAGATAACGAGAACGACACCTGAATTGGCGCCCTTCTCACCGCGCCACACCACACCAGTGGGAGAACATTTGGCCTGACAGATTGGACGGGCATGAGGCTCCCTCACACGACGGTTCATCGGTGGAATCGAGTCTCGAACCTGAAACCCTCCAGTTCCGAAGCCGAGACATTACCACCAGGCTACCGCGGCCCCAAACCCTGAAGGATAGGATGCCAAAGATGGACAGTTTCATTCCAACTGTTTGAGAGTGTGCTGGTGGGGAGAAAGACAGCTATTTACTACCCCGAAAGGAATGTTAGTTTGACTGTTTGGTCCATGTAAGGTTGGACGATACTTATTCAGCAGTAAACCCCAACACATCCTGTCGATACTGCTACGTTCAATGGTGGCTGGCTGTATACAAGAAGAAGAAGGCCACCACGGCCTCCAGAGTAATGGATACGAAGAAATGAGAGGGGTTTTCTGTGACATGAAGGGATTTCATCCAGCTCTCCCATTTATATCAGCTAAATCCGAATTTTTTTACCCTTCTTTATCATTACAGAGTTCGAAAACCTCCGTTTATACGTCATCTTCACTCAAAGCTACGTATATCCCCAGCGGAATGATGTCAGGCACAATCAAGAGTTCAATGCGAATCGTTATCATTGATTAAAACAGCAGCAGATAATTCACGACGCCGAGATTTGTTTCCCGTCATAATGCTGACAAAATCAATTTGGAATCTGATTAAAAAAATAGAAGAAGTAGTTCTCTTTCAGGCCCGGTCCGCTCTAAACTGTCACAGCAAGCATTTCTGTTCATCATGACAAACGACCTAATATTCCAAATGGATTCTTCTGGGACTGTCCTTTCCTTCTTTCTTCCCCCAGGGGAGCACAATGAATCCATCTCCACCCCTGTATTTCATCGAGCTCCATTGTCCCTCCCGCTTATTTTGGAAAGTGATACCGAAATCGATGTAGGGATATTGGAAATTGAAGTCGACCCCCTCTTTCTGGGATTAGCATGAGTGTCAGAGATGAATTCGACAAGCGTGATAAATATTAAAATTATTATTCAAGCACTTGTGGCACTCGCTTCATTTAGACACGAAATTTGAATGAGAATAGAGCTGAGAGATCGCAATATTTTTTAATGTTGTTTGCTTTAAAATTTTTAACTGAATCTTTTCAGACAATTGACTATTAATGATGAATTTCATATTTTCGATTTGTCCTTTTCTTCTGTATTAACACGTTCATTGAAAAGGAAATTTACAAAGGCTGAATCTTACAGTAGTCTCCTACAAGATAGTGAATGGATTAAGTAAAGTATATAATCAAAAAGGTGAAACAATATTCAACAACTGAGGGTTGAAAAAAGAGTTGTTGAAGAATCATAAAGTGGGAAAGCAATAAAAAATATATCATATTGGTGACTTTTTTACATTCGCTTTTGAATTATTTATTAAAAAAACCAAACACTTTGTTGGGTAAACTTTTATTTGCCAGAATATATCACGATTACCGTATTACAAAGCATTATTCATTTTTACATCCATATGTGATACGCATCTTTTTTTTTTTACTTTTGTATATTTTTTACGCATATATAAGTAATAAAAAATAATTGTATGAAATTAAATCTTATTTCTGAAACAAATTGAAATTATTTCGGAAACGAAACAAAACTATATCGCAATCAAAACTAAAAATCATTTTGAAACCAAACAAACAAACAAAAAGAGTTTTTTTTAAAAAAAAGCATCATTACATTTAGTGAGTTCAACCGCAGCTACTACTAAAACTCAGATGAATCTGGACAAATTTAATTTTAGAAAATGTGATTAAAATAGTTTCTTTTAAAATTGATTAAACATAGAAAATAGACTTATAACATAAAATTGTCAACATAGTTGAAACTATAATTTTTGAAAATTAAAAATGGGTCAAAATTATTTGTATTACAATTTTTAGTAGTTACTGCGAAAAACGCTAAAATTTAATGAAAATATAAAACCCCCAGGATTGGTCTCCCCCCAAACTTTCTAGTATAATCTGTAATAGTTACCTCTGAGAATGACTTTGCATGACATTTGCGTACTATAGCCACAAAATATTAACCTTTCATTTGAATTTAGCATTTCCACAGAATCTGTTGTCTCCTCGGCGTATTATTTGGAGATGAATCCTTAATAAATAAATGTAGTTGAGATTCAAATTTGTTTTTTCAATTTCAGATCATTGTACTATCCCTATAACCATCCCATAGGTGAAGACAATAAGCTGACCAAGTTTCATTGCCATCGGACAAACGGTGTAGGAAGGCAAAAGAGACGTACAGACAAACATTCATTTTTATTTAGATAGATTGTTCAATAAATATCGAAATACTCGATTCTTTTCAAAGTAGAGATTAATGAGAACAAACTATGGGAGGTGGGGTGATAGTCATATTACTGCCCGAAGGCAATCGGAAAAATAAATTGAATGGTTGGACACCCGCTACAGCACTACAGGCTGGAACTGTGGTGGAGTTCTAAGGGCCATCCTCGTAGGAAATACGTTATTTCATCGATGGGAGCGGCCGGATCCCCCACCTTTTGTGTAACCACCAGGTTGGAGAGATCCAGCCACCATGCCGGAAGCATCTCATCCTCAATGACAAGGTGACCCCCCTTGCCCCATGAGTTTAGGTTGGTCATTTATTTTTGCTTAAAAATAAAAACATATATCCGTAATTCAGAAGAAAATTCACATCAAAGGTAATATTTCCTAATTTTATCGGGCAATGCAGAGTTATCCCAAATAATAATATGGAAGGCGTTATCTAGAATAACTAACTCCTTAATTAATAATTCTTAGAACTTCTTAATTAATAATAGAATAACACCTTAATTAATTATAGAATAACTCCTTAATTAACTATAGAATAACTCCTTAATTAATAATAGAATAACTCCTGAATTAATAATTCGGCTTCGTTTTGAGATTTTGTAGTTTATTATCGTTTTATCAATGTGAATACTTTTTAAAAACTGTTTTTTGTTAAACTTTGAATCAGAAATAAACTTGTTTGGCTCAGTATAATCTTCATATTGGTTCTTATGCCATAAAATCTCAAACCAACGAACGAACATTAATTAAACAGCTTTCAATAAATTTTATTAAGATTATTCAAGTTTGTTTTCCCTTCGTGTGATTTTTCTGTTCGAGCTCTGAACCTGATAATTAAAAGTTCAAATATCTCATAATTTAGCTACACTGAGTCTCAAAAACAAATGCAACTGAAGTTGAAAAAAATTGTTCTCATATTTGAAGTCGCAAATTCAAATAGCACCAATATCATTCAACCTTTTATTTAATGACGCCTATTTAAAAGTACCACTTAAATCTAGCTTATATCTTTACTATAGGAATATTTTTGCTGAATGCATTCTAAAGAACATAGAGAATGTAACCCAAACAACATGAAGTGAATATTAGATAAAAGTAGGAATTTAGTAGGAACATTTTTTTCTTGGGTTCCCTGGGATTATTCCGCAAAGAAAACTTGTAGCACTCTCTTTTTCCCCCTACACTATGATTCACTCATTACACGCCTCCCTCTGGCGAGTGCTTACAGAGACAGTCAGTTAAGCCTCTGTTATCGTTATGTGTTGACGTGTTTTTTGTCCACTCTCTGTTTGTGTTTGTGTGTAACGTAACCTTATATGTTTTAATAATAAATTAATGTTATACAAGAAGGCTCATCTTAATTAGGACCCACCAACCACCGGTCACAAACTAAGCTACTGGTGCAAAAATGAAGTTGAAAAATGGATGGCAACGTAATTCGGTTAATAAAGGGTTAAACAGTTTCAAGCAACAGAAAAGGTTAGTCTGACAAGGAAGAAAATTAAGACCGTAGTAATTTTTTATTAATAAGAATAAGGTGCTTAGATAATAAATAATTCGGTCGAATTTTCTTGAAAAAATACAAATATGGGAGGAAATACAATGCTGCTGTTTTATTGATATAAAAGTACTGAATTGATTGCCAAGGTCTTTAGTTTGCAGTCTATAATGTCACAGAATAAAAGATAGCCAAGCGAAGAATGGAACCGTATTTTCGCCTTTAAAGAAAAAAAGAAAGAATTGAAGAAAACTTTAAATTGGAAGTTATAGTAATAAAAATGCTTAAACTGACTTGTAATATAATATAATGCAATGTGTTAACGTATAAACACTAAAGAGACTTATAAGGTAATAGTATATCCGACTAAGTTAAAAACTCTTTTATCGAGTGTCGACCACATTGGCTAGTTTTTAAAAATTCTTATTATTTCTTGTAGTTCAGACTTTCCTCTTTCCAAAACACTTTATCTTTTCTATGAAAAGGAAGACCTCACCTATCCTCCAGAGGGACATATTGTTCAATTAAAATTTGTCTTTCGCTTCCATTTTCTCAAAACTTTAATGTTAATAAAAATTATCCTCCGTTAACATGATATCCCCAAAACTAATAGAGGTATTTACTTAAAAATTTCAGTTTGTATTGTAAATAATATGGACAATGAAATGAACCAAAGGTTTTATTTGTGCTGAAATGTTTTTTTTTCCATTTATAGGTGTTATTAGAAAAATTAAATTGTGAATTTTTGAAAAAAATGCATATAAACGATATTTTTGCCCATCACTTCTTCACATCTCAAACTTTTCTTAGATGTTGGTTCATTTCATTCGTCATTAGATTCCATAACTTGTGTGCAAAGAAAAATAGGATGGCTGCGTTACAATTTCGTGCAGAGTGTAAACGTTTTGGTTCAATTTCATTCAAATTTACTACCAATTTTCCCTTTTCTCAAAATGTATTATATTTTCAAATAATTTTTTTATTTTTTATTGACAATACATATAAAAACCATAAATAATTCCTAAAAAAATTCAATTTTTCAAAATTTTTCCTTCGAATATAGTCGAATAACTTAACGTTTAATATAATGAACAAATTATATTATATAATGAATTATAATGTATAATGTAGTATATAATAATAAAATGAATTATAATATAAACAAAAGATATAAAAACATCATATCAAATATCACCTTAGCTTATCTAGATCAAATGTAAATTTTCAAAAATGTAAATGTGCGAAAAAACTTTAGAAATTCTATTTTAGATACTTCGTACGTAGAAATTAATACTCAAAAATTAAGAATCTTAATTCCATATCGATGTTTTCTAATAAAATCGTTATCGAAAACAAAAGATCTTCGAAAAAGGCTTTTTCAAAGATCTTTTCTGTACTTTTCTATTACTTAGAATATGTAGACTAAAAAATCATATTTTAAAAGTGTTATTCTACTATTTCAAATGGTTGTGATAATGACCATTTTTTTAAAGTAGCACGTAGCGAGTCATTTTATAATGATTGATTCCGGAAAGATCGTAATAGGTAGCGTTCATGAACTTAATGATCATCAGAAAATGAATTAACGCGAGATATTCGAGAGAATTTTTAACTTCAAGCTTGTTTTTCACCTTTTTTTGCAAATCGTCCATTACGATTCCATTTCAGATTGTAGAATACCACTTTTGAAAAAGCATTTTTTTCATCCCCGATTATTCTGATTGATAGAAAAATAGCCATTTTTAGACCTGTTTTATTCGAAACTGTCCAAATTTTAGAGAGGAATTTTAAAAAATTCCACTCTAATTCTTATGAAAGAAAAAAGACCTTTTCAAATTTTCACCTTTTAAAATATGCTCCTGATATAATTAAGCCATTGACTAGTTCGTTTTATAAGTCTTATTTTATAAGTGGTAGTTCATTTTATAAGTCTTTTTTGGCAACTAGAATTTTTTAGATTGTTAATTGTTCAAATGAAACGCAATGAAACGGTTTTATGAACCACTATATAAGTGAGTTAATCCCAACTTCCTAACAACAGAGTCCCAACTTCCTTCTTCTTTTTCTGTTACTCAGTAAAAAGTTTTTTTACCTTCCTGTCTTTGAAATTTCAGGGTAAAATAATAATGATCTATAGCTTTTCTATTGTTTACATTACTATTTAAAATATGCTCTTTATATAACCAGCGGGTGACCGAGCTCCGCTCGGAGAAAACAGGTATCTAAGATAACTCGATTTAAATTTTCAATTGGGATTTATCAAAACAATGCATGCCATAAGAAAATTTGTGAAACCATTGGTGAAAAGATAACCGGTTAAACCTCGGCTTTTCATCGTCCACAAGCGATGTCATGTCTTGATGTTCCATTGGAAATCCCCATCTGCACTGGTCTCTTCCATGTTTGCTGACCATGCACGGAGCGCTTGGGTTCATATCACCACACGGGTTATGGATTATCCATTTCGAGATCAGTTCCTTGAGTTCCGAATCATCTTCTGGAAACTTTATTAGTTCGCCATATTGGCTATAGATGGCAGCACGTTACCTCTTGAAACCTATTAGCCATTGTGGCGAACTAATAAAGTTTGAAAATATCCTATCTGTAACTCCGAACTGCTCGACCGTAGCGCTTCAAAACCGGCGCCAATCGATTCCTCGTGGCCAAAAACCCCAGACCCCCAAGTTTACCGGAGTTAATTAATTCTGGGGCGATTTTCGACTTGGCAACCGTTCCTCGTATTATAGTATAAGATTAAGCCATTAACAAGCTTAGTTTATTTTATAAGTGGTAACTCATTTTATGTCTTATTTTATAAGTGGTAGCTCATTTTATAAGCTTTTATCAATTGCTTTTAACAACTTTTTACTAAATTTCCATAAACACACGGTATATATAGCTTATTTGTCATCTCTATCCATCTGATCTCTAATATGTCAGCCAGTGTTGTTTTTAAAATCACCATTCCTTTCTTTTTTCCAAAATACTATACATTCAGAGGAGATGTGACTGATTATTTGAAAGCGGTGAAATTTGCAGTGAAAATCTGATTTGATACTGAATAATGATTGCCGCATTTGAAATGATATTATTTCCTTACAACTCAATTATAAAGCATCGATTAAATAAAGATTATTTTAGGAACTTCTTGTGTGTAGAAGACCACCACGCCACCACTGAAGGAGCACTGGTGCTTGCTGTCTTTAACATAATCCATCCTTATAACGGTGTCCTGGTGGTAATGTCTCGGCTTCGGAGCAGGAGGGTTTCACGTTCGAAACCAGATTTCACGGAAGAACCGCCGTGTAAGTTGGTCTGATGCAAGTTAAATCCGTCGGGGCCAAACGTCCTCTCGATGGTGTGGAGTGGAAGTTTGGAGTGGGGGGTGCCGGTTCAGGTGTCGTCCTCGTCATCTGACCTCGGTTCAAAATGACGAGGTCCGTCGCAAAACAGCCCAAGTGTTACTTCAAAACGGGACGTTGATATAAGTAAATTAACTCCATATTACGGACAAATTCTCCTACCTGGCATCCTCTTCTAAGCAGTTGTCCCTAAGTCATAGGTGGCCATTCCTAGACTTTTTTCCTCATTTCCCTTACATTTGTCATCCTGCTTTAAGAACAACAGGTTAAGACTTTGAGAAAAATTATTTAAATTATCTGAAGAATTACTTCAAGTGTTCGTTCCCCAACGTCATTTTTGAAACAAAATATACTGACTTTTTTTTTTTACAAGAATCTGAATTACTTATTTCGCCTCCTTTGGATATTCGTTCAACCAACTCTGAATTAAACTTCAGTCAAACTGAATAATACTGAATCAGTCAAATTGAATAATATTGAAAGAACTGAATAATACTGAATCAGTCAAACTGAATAATACTGGAAGAGCAGAATAATACTGAATCATTTGAACTGAATAATACTGACTCAGTTGAACTGAATAGTACTAAATTAGTCAAACTGAATAATACTGAATCAGTCTAACTGAATAATATTGAAAGAGCTGAATAATACTGCATCAATCAAACTGAATAATACTGAAAGAGCTGAATAATACTGAAAGAACTGAATAATTCCGAATCAATCAAATTGAAGGATACTTAGAAAACTGAAATAATACTTAAAGAAATCCAGAAAATAAATTGGAGAACTGAAGGAAAAAAATACTGTTTTTGAAGAATTAAAAAAAAAAATCTTTTTAAAGATGTTTTAAATATTTTTCAGAATATCAAAAATTTCTTTAAAAAAAACTATTTTTTTACTTTTAGTGACTTTTGCGAGACAGCATATTCCCACTGCAACTGTAATAATTGTTCAGTCTAATCGATCAGTCCTTATATCCCGAATTCTCTCTATTCTACTCATAGACAGAAATGGCTCTGGACAAACGAATTTTTAATGCCTTATACTGTAAACAAATAGGAAAAGCTAGGTAGCAAAGCAAGGTAGAAAAAAAGGTAGCAAGGGGCGGGATGGTACCTTGCTTTTCAAAAAAAGGCTTTTGAAAAGCAAGGTAGTCACTTTCTCACGAATAAACGCCTTGATATCTGAAGCTTCGAATCTATAATCATTAAAATTATGCTAGAACTGTTTGCTCTTGAATCTGGACAAATTACGTTTTACCTGTTTGATTTTAATTGTGGCATTATTGTGAAGATACTCAGTAATTAGAAGTGGGGGATAGCCTACATATTTCTCTGATGCGCTTTTTAATTCTGCTGCATTTGCATAATTAGCGATTCTCCAAACTCTTAAAATGATGGCAAGAACTGTTGTTGATAACGTTTGGAGCGACTTTAGTTCCAAACTTAGATTCAATAATTAGCACGGATTCCTGGATTGTTTTGTAGTGCAGAATTTTCCTTTCAGATAATTCATGAAGCAATTCTTGAACTTCTTGAGCGTTGAAGGACCAATGAAATCTAGACGTGAAGTCAAAATATTTTCGTACAAACAGTACATTTCTTCAGATAAGGAAATAATTCGTAGAAAATAACAATTTATCTTCATCGAAAAAGAAAGGGCGTTTTCAAATATCGGATAAATAATTGAGAGCTTTACTTACTTTTGGGTTCTCATGTATATCTACATAAATAAAAATGAATTTTGTCTGTATGTCTCATGCGCTGCCGTACCACTCATCCGATGGCGATGAAACTTTGAATGTTTATTATTTGCACGCACGGGATGGTCATAGGCATAATACAATCCTCTAAAGGATAAAAAATATATTCAGATATATTTTCCGCATCCATTAACCAAGGATTAAACGCCAAATAACTCGCCAAGGAGACACGACGGATTCAGTAAAGATGCCAAATTCAAGCTAGACGTCAATATTTCGGAGCTATTGTACGTCAATGCAATGTCAGTCTTTCTCTGAGGTAATAGTTTTATTAGAGAGTGAGCGAGAAAGTTTAATGGGAAACCAATCTGATAGGTGTGAAATTTTAACTAAACATATAAGAAAACTTTAGCGTTTTTTGCAGTAACTTCGGAAAATATTACAGTACAAATAATTTTGCACCATCTTAGTCTTCTTCGCAAAAACTTATTTTTGCAAATATATTAATGATTTTATATTTTCTACACTTTATCAATTCTAAAAGAAAATATTTTAATCACATTTTCTAACATCAAACTTGAGAATTCCGAACGAATATGAAACGAATGACGAGATTCAATAAATAATTTCTTTCATTGCCATTCTGAAAAAACACCAAGTTTTACAATTCTAAAAGAATACACAAGTCTAATATATAAAAATAAATATTTTTTTTTGTAGAATAGAATAATAAAAATAGAATAAATACTATTTATACTTCTCTTTGATAAATCCTTCAATTTGAATGGATGTATTCACCATCGATAAGAAAATGAATATTCCTTCCAAGTTCCCTACAATACTTCCAAGTTTATTTCTTCTACGGCAGCAAGGCGCAGAGTACCAGCTAGTAGGCCCATAAAGAAACGCCTCGTATAAAAACATGTCAAACACCTTATTGCGAGGAAATATAATATAACGTAATTTTGCAATTTATTTTTCCACTTAAGGGCGTTCCACGGAAGAGGGGGGCCACGTAATTGAGGATGAGAAGTGTCCGGCATGGTGGTTGGCTCTCGTCACTCTTGTTGGTACGCACAAAGTTAGGTTTCTAGCTCCTCCCATCGATGACATTTCCTTCGGGAAGGGTTGTACCGAAGCCGGTGATGGTCCTCAGGACTCAAACACTCGGTCGAACAGCGCATTTCTTCAGATAACAAAAGAATTCGTAGATAGTAACAATTTATCTTCATCAAAAAAGAAAGGGCATTTTTAAATATCGGTAAGATGTTTTAGAGCTTTGCTTACTTTTGGTAAGCAAAGCTCTGCGTCCGCGCGTAGACGTTCGTTGCGTAGCGCGACGCAAGCAGAATCGGCAAAAAAGGAGGGAATTAAATATCCCTCGTCTTATGTACTCTATTTTGATTGGGGAAATATTGTTTACAATGCTAATATACTATTAAAATTCTCATAGAGATGTCTGCAAGTCAATCTCAAAGCAGAGGAAACACGGGGATCTTTTTAAAAAAACTATTTGCTTAGATCAGCAATTTTTATCAATCATTCGCAGCTTGGGAATCCCTGATTAAACAATTTTACAAATATTCTCTGAAATTAATTAATTGGGTAAAGTGGAATAGGACCAGGAAATAGAATGAAATTACAATGGCCTAAATTAGGATAAAACTTCATTTGGATTTAAATTAGATGTTAAAATATAATTACATATATGAAGCCTTTCATTGTATCAATACGATATCGGAAATGAAAAGTGTATGTGGAATGAGTGAGTGCATTCTGATGATGCTTAGGTGTGTGGCCAAAGAGGCGTTACACCGGTGAAAAGCTTACAATTAAAATTTAAAAAAAAAAAATAGAATTTAAATAGCTATGGAAAGACTCGCTATTCAAACGTCGCTCTCCTACGCAGGTTACAAGATGCAAAAAAACTAAAAGCTGCGCAAAAAAGAAAAAAAACTGTTGAAAAAAAATAAAGAGGCTGCAGTGAATAGAAAAAGCGAAGGAGGATTAAACGGTTCAAAAGGAAGAGCCTACTCAATATTCCATAGTAAAAGTATCACTGAAACATAATTAGTAAGTAATAAATGTGTCAAAAAACAGGCAGTTCCCCTTTGAAGACAGAAAAATAAAAATAAGATAAAAATTAAAGCATTGATATAACGATAAATAAAAGAATAAGAAAAATAAATAAATGGAAAAATAAAAGATAAATAAATAGAAAAATAAAATATAAATAAATAATAAGTAAATAAATAAGATATAAATGATTTAAAAGAAGAAGAAAAATAAATAATTCTATATAATAAAAATAAATAATCTTAAGAATAAATTTAAGAATTATATAAAAGAATAATTCTTAAGACAAATAAAAGAACAAGAAAAATAAATAGATGGATAAATAAAATATAAATAACTAAATGAATAAGAAAAATAAATAAAAATAAAAATAAAATATAAATATATAAATGAATAAGAAAAAATAATAAATGAGAAAATAAAATATAAATAAAAAACAGAATAAGAAAAATAAATAAATGGAAAAATAAAATATAAAGAAATAAAAGAATTAGAAAAATAAATAAGTGGCGAAATAAAATATAAATAAATAAAAGAATAATAAAAATAAATAAATGGAAAAATAATTAAATAAATATATAAAAGAATAAGAAAAATAAATAAATGGCAAAATAAAATATAAATAAATAAATGAATAAGAAACATAAATAAGTGGAAAAATAAAATATTAATAACTAAATTAATAAGAAAAATTAATAAATGTAAAAATAAAATTTAAATAAATAAAATATAAATAAGTAATAAATAAATCGGTTACAAGACTGGCGCTCTTACCAGAAAGGCGACCGAGGCCTCAGACTAATGTTTATAGATTCTTAAATGATATCATTTGAGAAAGAATTTCAAATGAAAATAACATAATATATGTAATTTTTATCTGCTGAAGTATTCTTGACGTGGAGTTTTCATTATTACATTATATCTTTCTTTAAAACAAAAAGTTTATTGCTCAGTTGAAAAAAAAATTTATATACGAAGATTTTTCCTGAAGTCAACATAAATTTTAACATATATCAAAATTTAGATTTTATGCCTTCGAATTTATATTATCTAACCTCGCACGGAAACTTTTACACAAATATATCTGTTAGACCCTTAACTATTATATTTTTTATATTCAAAGAATAGTTAAGAATCATAATAAAAAGCAAGAAAAAATATTTTTTAATTGATTTTTGCATAAATTCACTTTTACTGATAGCTTTTTTTTTGTTTACTGAAAAAGGTATAAAACTTGGTAAGTTTGCTAGATGTATCAAATTTCAATATGCAGGTTTGCAGTCCAGTCGCGCACACAAAGATGCAAAAGTATTTTTTGAATTTTGTTTGTTTGATGTACAATAAAACATATTTTTTCTGGAAAAGAAATTCAACCTTTTACGTATTTTCTCCGATTGTATTACATTTTACATGTATTCTCCATTTTTACACGTTTAAATGTGCTGCAGAAACAGTTAAACACTTTTTGATTGAATTGTGTCTTTAACTGTAATCCCTTTTTAAAAGTTCAAAAGAAAAATTTTAAGCGAAAGGAGCGATATAAGCTTTAAAAAAATTATTCAACGTCCATGAAAACTCAACTTTCTACTAAATTTGCTCTTTTCTCAAAATGTTTTCGTCAGAAGTACTGCAGTACCTCTCTTTATAAGAAACGATGGCAAAACGTGAAATAAAAAACTACAGAACAAAATGCAAGTCCTGTCAAACCACATGATTGATGACAAAAATACAAAATAAATGTCCTGTTTCCCTGGAAGGATATAAAAAAAACTCCTTACAGGAAAGACGGGACACGTCTTCCTTGTCATTTACTGCACCCAAAGACAGCATTGGACACCGTACTCCGTTGCCAAAGTTCCAACATAAAGGATGAAAAAAAAGAATTAACCATTCTGTAGTCTTTAATTCATATTCACGGAGAATGACAAGCTCTTCGTGAAACGCGACAGTGTCAGGACATGAAAATCAAAGTACTTCTGCCCTTTTAAGCAGACGAATGACATCTCAAAATGCAAGGAAATTATTAGTAGCACAAGAACTATTCAGCCGTGCTACCGAATAAAATGCATTAAAATGCTTGACCATCTGTTTAAAAAAAGGTTTTAGAGAAACGTATTTGAAGAATGTAGAGTAAGAAAAAAGGACGCAAGAAAAGGTTGTGTGTGGGGGGGAGGAAGGTTTTATATGAATGATCGATGCGAATCAAATGGATTTTTGGAACATTCGCGTAAACTCCCTTAGGAGGAAGAACCACTTCGAAAAGCCTGCTTTTTAGGATAAATGTCTAAGCGCTGTAAATTAAGGAAAAAAAAACATCCACTACTTTTTCGGCATAAATCATTGTTTGTTGTATAATATATCGTTTGCAGAACTGCATCTCATATTAAAGTAAAAGTTCGACTGTCTTTTTTTTCCCTCTACATAAGCTCAATCTAAAACAAAGTATTTGAAATATTATACAGACTTAATAATATTTTTTTTCCAAAATTAAATAGTAAATGCTTACGAAGAACATTGCGTTTTTTATCAAATATTGACAGAAAACTTTTAATCTTTCGTAGTACTAAGTTCCAGATTTTTAGTTTGAAAAAGTTTTATACAATAAATACAATTTCTTTAAAGGAAAAAAATTCTGAAGTCCTTTCTTTGTTGGGTAATTTATGATTTTCTTTCACATCATATGCCACCTCTAACTGAAATAACTTTGTTTGAAATATTGTGCTGTTCTTTAAAAACTGTTCACATATTATAAAATAAATGCTTTTGTGATTTTATATTCAATATTAGACACAAAATGGAAAATATAAACAAAAATTACAATAAATTCAAAGTTTAATTGTTATCATTTTTTACCAACAAAAAGGTATTAAATATGTTTGCGAAAAATTTGTTGTAATACCACAAAATAGGAGTTCTGACAAATACTTGAAATAAAAAGAACAGTGAGGTTCAAAAATTTTTCAAGACCCGATAAACTCACATTTATTGATAAACTAGAACAGTATTAACCTGATAAATACAGTGAATTTTTTATTTTCACTTGACAAGTACTATGAATACTGTGAATCTTTTACTGTACAAGTAAAAGTATTTTTAATTTCTTTTTTCGTAATTGTATTTCATTCCTTGTATTTTCTTGTAATTCTTGTATTTTCTTTATTATTGTAATTGTAATTTTAATTGTACTTGTACTTTTGTAACAAGTATTGTAAACTTGACAAATACTGTGAATCTTTTATTTCCACTTACCAAACTCAGCAAATCGTCAGCATAATTACATATTTGAAAATGTTTATAGATGCATTTGAATGTAAGATTAGAACTTTTAATTTAATGGAAGACTATTTCAAATGATGGTCGAAAACGTAACAAAAAATCAAACTGGGAACAAAATAGGATAGAATGAATCATTCTGTGAAAGCGATTCAAAATTGAGCCACATATAATCATGTGGAATGGATTGCTATCTGTATGTAAGAGTTGAATTTCTCTATATTTTTTTATAATTTACAAAAATTAACTTTATAACTGAATAAAATCTAGATACATCACATTTAAATTGAATAAATTTTGTAAAGATGCTATATATATATACAATATATCCGATATAATGTTCCATAAAAAATAAAGACAATGATATCATTTTTTCTTATAAGGAAAAAAAGTGATAAAAATTATATTTTATTGTTTGAATTGTATTTAATCGAGAACAAAGAATCAGCAAAATGTGTCAATAAAAGTTTTTTATGCGCTGTATTTTTTAATTCTCAGTTTCGATCTCATTTTATCCTAAATACTAATGATACACACGCATCATTCGGGCGACCAATAAGTCACATAAAGGCTTCGATTATTTTTTCACGAAATCAGTGAATATCAAGAGAAGTTTGTTTTCAAAACGAAGTAAATAAACATTTTCATCTGAAGTTACATTTGTGGATGAAACAATTTTTGAGCTATTTAAAAAATACTAAAAATATTCTTAAACAACAATGAAATTATTCTACTTTATTCACGGAATGGTGTAACTAAGAATTTCAATCAAAAAGTGGAAACCTGATTTGTAATTTCTATGTATTTTTTCACCGCAAGTGTTCGTTAAATTCGTTGGCTTATTAAACAAAACATAAAAACACGCTTCAGTAAGAATAATATTATTGCTGTTACTTATGGCACTTTACAAGCCAGCTGACATTTATCTGCCAACGACTTAAGCCCAAATGAGTGAATCTTGTTTTCAGCAGCGCCAACTAGGGTCAAAAGTACGACTTGCTACTTTATACTTCACATTCGCTTGCACAACCCCTTTTTTACAGCGGAACACATTCACACACCTCACAGACAGAGCACAGAAGAATAACTATACCCAAACTGGGGCTCGGACCTGGGACGTCCAAATCACGAGGTAGACACGTTACTCCTATGCCAAGATGCCGGATGAGGATATATACGTCATCATAAAAAAAACTCTTTAAAATGAAATATATATTATTGCTTAAAAATTAAGATATATAATTTTTAAAAATTATAAATATTCCAGGCGTCTTAATTTTTCTATCATTTTTAATTACGTAATGAAATTTATTTGAAGCAAAACTACGAATGTGTTTGTAATTCCAATCTATTGCTAATTTTTTAAGAATATACTTACTGAATTTTCAAAGAAATTTTTATATTTTTCTAAAATAATATGGGGTTTTAAAAACTAAAAAAATTCCAAACATGATATGTATACTCCATTTTCTTTTAATGTTTGTCCGAAACTTTATTTCCATTTAATTCCTTCAATTCCATTTAATTTTTTTTTTCAGAAATTAAGACAACTGAAACTTTTCAAGGATATTTAACACTCCGTTAGTCACATGCCTTTTTCCACAAATGTGATCGCGCTTTATTTGATAGATACACCTGCATATATTGCTAAAATAAAGAAAAAATATTGATAAAAACATGATTTTAGTAGTAAGATATAGCAATAAATCACATTCTTTGATATTACATACATATCTTATAGTTTACAGAAGAATTAAAGCATTATAATACTCATGAAAGTTAAGTATGCAACAAGGAATAATCAAAGCTTCATGATCGATATCCATTAGTTTTATCCATAAATATAGCTTAGTCGATTTTAAAAAATACATTTTCTTCTTGTTTAATCTACATTTTAACCTTTCGATTCACTTCCACTCTCCTGAGAGCAAATAAATACACAGTGCTGCGAATACAAGTTTGAAACACCATTTTTGCATGAATATCCAGCTAAACGAATTTTCTTCTGTTTTTGACAGACATTTTACGTAAAGAATTATCATTGTCATTGCTGTTATTTTCTTTATATTCTTTTTAGATAATTTTTTCTTCGGGGCCAATTTTTTTGAAGCTCACGGCAGTGAATATTGGTAGTCTGTTGTATTTGGGAAATATAGTTTAACACAGTAAAATTGAGAATAAAACCTTTAAAACAGGAATAAAAAGCATTAATATTTATTTTTTTTTAAAAACACAAAATGAGAAAAAAAAATGTGAAAGCAAGAAGTACTTACAAAAGTAGTCGCATTGTATCTCACAGATAATTTATAACAAATGCCTTTCCGAATGTCACAATTGTAGCACTGAAATGGTATTAACATTCCCTCCAAAACAAACTAGGAAGATAACAAAAAAGAATTTTCTCTCAGACATAGCACCATCGAATTATTGGAAAAAGAAATTATCAAGTATCTGTGAGATAAGGCGGGACTAATAGAATGTTAAATCTAATTACAATATAGTTTTGAAAAATTATTAAGATGCATTTTGTTTTTTCCTTGGCTTTTCAAATATTTATTTTATTGAACAGTACATTTTATAACACTATTTTCTTGCATGTTGTTTGGATTGTTTCTGGCCTTACTTGTTTAAACCTGACTCTTTCAAGTGTTCGATGATTAATAAATTAATATTTTATTTTTATGCAATAAGAAATTTTAAAGGTTTAATTCAAAATATTGTTTCGAATTTGATCGTATTCATTCAAAGTCAGAACTAGCAAATTATATAAAACTGCTATTAAATTTTGAATTGTTTCGCTCAACTATGTCTATATTTAGAACTTTCGGATATTTGTTTTACTAAATGAATAATTTTTAAGGACATTAACTCATTCAAAGATTTCATTTCATAAAATTCTTTGAATTAGAAAATCTAAATTATTCTTTTAATTTTTAAGACATGAATTATGAATTCCATTGTTTATTCTGCAGTTTCATAATTTTGTGGTTAGAATACCGCATTTCGCTTGCTAAAAATACTTATTTATTCCGATTATTAATTTTAAATTTATGTACAGATATTTACATATAATAATTTGTGCCTGATTTATTAACAAATACTTATTAATTGCACATAATTTACTTAAACTTTTATAAATTAAAAATAAATCTTAAGTTACAATTTTTTAAAAAATTATAAACTCCTGCTGCACTTATCTTTAGACACAATTTTGATTCGAATTTTTAGGCAAATCGATTTCTTATTGAATTTCAGACAACTTTGATTCAGCAGAAGGATTTTGTATTTAAGAACTTTGAGATAGAAACAAAAAAATTGCGGGGTTTGCTGGAAAAAGGAGGTAGCTTAGCCCCAATTATTCAAGTCTGCAGAAAACCCTAAAAAACGTCTGAAAAATTATACTCTCCTACTGCACTCATTTTTAGATAAAATTTTAATTCGAATTTTCAGATGAATTGATTTTTTATTGAATTCCAGTCAGCTTTGATTTGGCAAAATTATTTTACATTTAAGAATTCGAGATTGCGAATTGAAGAGTTTGAAATGAAAAATTGAAGGGTTTGCTGCAAAAAGGAGGTAGATCCAGTGACTTAAGTTGGCAGAAAACCGGCAGTAGCACCAGGAGCCACATCTATATTGCAACAAACTGGTGAGACAAACAGCTCCATCGCTTAACACGCGAACAAACGATTGGAGCTATATATTTCTGGCACCAAACGCACAAGATTTTGTTTGACAATACGATAGTAACTAATAGAAGTTTATTTTTTAACATGATAGTGCCTGTAACTCCAAATTCCCTTAATTGGAGCTACATATTTTTCGCAGCAAACCCTTCAATTTTTGAAAAAAAAGGAGGAGGGGTCAAAATATTTTATTCCACACATTAAGTCGGAATTAGAAAATGCATTTTCGCATTTTTCTATTAACCCTTTATTTGCTGACAGTACTCGAAAATACCATTTAAATGTAGCTTATATCTTTGCTATATGATTATTGTTATTGTCTATACAAAAATCATATAGTAAATAATCATTGTTATAATATCATTGCAATACTATAATCTTTGTTATTGTCTATTATTGTCTTTACTATACTGTTGGTATTCTAAAAAACATGGAGAATATAACCCAAATAACATGAATATAAGGTAAAAGTAGAAATTAAAAATATTTAGTTAATTATTAAATTAAGGTATTTTTGTTAATTAAGATTTTTTATTGGATTCCCTGGGATTATTCTGCGAAGGAAACTAAATGGTGCAAAAATGAAATTGAAAAATGACCGGCGACATAATTCGGTAAATAAAGGGTTGATTCCGAACCATTTCTCAACCTGTTTGTGCAATCTCCCTCTTTCCGAAACTGACCTTGAAAACTCTCATTCCACTTCGGTCAGTTCCTCTATTTTTGCCGCACCATCCACAACTCTTTTCAAAAATCATTTTTGGCGGGAGATCGATTCCGTTTCGCCCGTCACCCGCCAGATGTCGCTAGTGCGTGATGAGAGATTTCGGGAGGATGGAGATGCGAGGGAAGATGGAAACTGAAGGGGGTGGAGCAAAACGCGAGCGGGAGGGGACAAAGACGGGACGGGGGGAAGTAGTGAGTGTTGTTCCTACCGATAACGGCATGGCTTGCTTTTGTTGTTAAGTCTAGCCCGGCGACACGTCGTCGCCAGCTATTTGCACAGTCCAGCCTGGATCGTAGATTCCGCTGGTACTTTATATTGAGCACTGGGATCGAATCAGGACAAGCACGTGTATATGTAGGAGAGTTTGCCCGGGAAAAACGTAGAGGGAGGTGCATTTCCAGATTTTTATCTCTGGAAATGCCCGGGAAAAATAGCTCCTTTTTTAATGGATTTGGGTTCAGACCTTGCAAGGGAAAAAATTTAATATGCATGATGTAATTGACGGATAATTTCTTTTCTTGCTTTAAATCTTCGGGAAATACTCACTTTTTAATTGCTCCTGACAGCATTTAAAAATTAAAAGGAAAGCGTGGTTTTCTTAATAGGCGTTTGCAATGAATTCCCCATATAACGATTGGTTATAAAATTATACAAACAAATTTCACATGCAGATTGTTTGTGAAACTTTGTATGTGAAAATGAATTAAAAGTAATTAATTTGCGAATATTAATGTGAATTATTAAACTGAGTATACAAGATATCTCCAATCAAAATTAATATAGCAGGGTTAACTTCTAATTGACATGCTACCTTGAATTGATACAATTTTTGAGTCGTTGCTCACAGTCAATAGAAAGTTTTTTACTGAAAAAAAAATGTTAAAATAACTTATTGAGTAAAATTGATTTATGTGAGAATAATTGGAAAAATACTAAGGGATTCGCATTAACATGCAACCTTGAATAACTTTTAAGTCACTGCAGATAATCAACGCAAAATTTTTACTGAAAAAATATGTACAAATAATTTACGTGAGAGCAATCGGAAAAATATCAAGGAATTGGAATTAACATTCATCCTTGAATTGGTATAATTTTTGAATCACTGCAGATAGTCAAAACAAAATTTTTTCTGAAAAACTATGTACAAATAATTTATGTGAGAGCAATCGGAAAAATATTAAGGAATTCGAATTAACATACAACTTTGAACTGGTATAACTTTTGAGTCCCTGAAAAAATTAGATTTTTTCTATATATTACCATAATATTAACAAAAGCTCAAATTAAAATGTAAGCTATTATTGCAAATTTAAAATGTAAAAATGTCATTTTAGGTACATGCGTGTATGAAAGGAAAAAAAATGAAATAGGATTTTTTTTAATGTAAATACAAAGAAATGACTGACATTTTTTATAACTTTTACAATAATTATTCATTCAATAAATCAACTTTATTTAAGACTAGCTGCTTTTATGCTGCCTTTGGCGACCTGCCGGTTCTTCCATTTTAGTGTTCTTTAAAATTATCAGTTAAATACTTTATGTAAGCAGTCTTTTAATAGCTACTTCATCAAAATATTTTAAGGACCAAATTTTAATAGTCATATAATTCTCTCATGTAGTTATAAAGGAATTAAGCTTATAATGTACTATATGTCTCTCTTATTATCTATCAGCTCCCTCAAAATTTCAACTTTAAACTAAAGTAGAAATGATTAAACTGCAAACTGATATAAAAAAATTTCTTTACTGAAATCAAGCATTTTTTTAATACATAAGTACTGAGGAGAATCGTAAGAATTATTCAACGAAAATTTCTTAGGTTCAACATAAAATTTAGTTTTTAGTTTTACTTTCAAAATAATTTAAATGATGAGAATAACAATATTTTCTTTTGTTTTGGTCTATAAACATAGTTAAAAAATTATTAATTCTAAATTTTATACATGTTTTAGTTCTAAGAAATCATATTCTACGAAATGTTCTTGACACTTCAATTTTCAAAAAAATTAACGAAGGTTTCTATTTTCTGCTATCAAATTTGATCGACTTATGAAATTTTGAATTTTTATTCTTAGGCCAGTCAGTCTTGAGAAAACCTGGACGCTAATATTTGGAACTGTCATAAAGTGGTATAAAATTATCCATTTTTATTAATAGTGATATTCAAATATTCATAAATTAGTCAGTTTTTAGAGACTGACTTAGTTTATTGAAATTTATCTCTTTTTATTTAAAATATTAGTGCCTAAAAATATCTATTTAAATATGATTATGTATATGATATTAGCGGATAATCTAGATAAAACCTAAACATTCATAATTTATTAGAGCTTGGATAGATTCTTCTTGCATATAATAGAATTATTTACTTCATTTAGACCCTCAATATAGATGTATTTCTATTATTAAAATTTTACAAATTAGTTGCAGGGCCTTGATTTAAAAAGATATATATTGAACCATATTTGTCTTAGATAAAGCGTGTGTGTGTGTGTGTGTGTGTGTGTGTGTGTGTGTGTGTGTGTGTGTGCGCGCGCGTGCGTGTGTGTGTTGGCGCTCTACAGGCCAGACCGTTGTCATTAATTGAATAAATTATCTTTATTTATACAGAATTGAATTTATACAGGATATGCATTCAAATTCCTTTCCAATGTCCAATTTGTAAAATATTATTAATAGGCATATATATTGTTTAATACTATTAATTTGATCTAAATGAAGTAAATAATTACATTTTATGTAATTTGAGTCAAACAATGAATTTATGAATAATGAGTTTGAGATTTCTTCATACTTTGCTCTGTGAGCCATATTTTACAAAATATTTTTATTAATATTTTAAATAAAAGTTTCTACATCAATCAGTCTTCTAAATCAATCATTAAAACTGACTGATTTATAAAATTAAAGAATATTATTAGGAAAACGCGTTCTTTTAGAACTTTCAGTCCATCATCTTAAAGAAAATATTAATTTCAGGCCAATCAATGCCCGGAGTTACTTCAAGGCTAATGAATATGTGATTTAATTGAAAATTTTAGAACCCATTACTCATGGCGAACCAGCTGGTTGCCAAAGGCGGCTAGTTAATAATACAATAAAAGTTATTCAAATTTTTCTTTACATTTTATTTTTAGATAAAACACATTTTATATTTATTTCATTTCATACAGACACGTGCTGAAAATCACATTTCATATGTTTGCAATAATAGTTTATTTATTTTTTAATTTGAGTTTTTATCAATCTCATGGAAAGATATTGATAAAAGATAACTTTTTCCTCTCTCTCGTAACATGCGCGTGCAGCTTAAACTTTATTTTTATTGTTAAAAATATAATTAAACATTTTTTTTAAAAAATCATCCATAATAGAAATTTAAAGTTGTTGATTAAAAAAATATAACTAAAAGAACAGTTTTTTTATCTTTAATATGATATAAAAATCAATTTTTTTGCTGTAATATTTTCGTAACTTATGGTGAAAAAACGTCGAAGTTTAGATTAATTTTTAATTCGTTCTAATTCTAATTAAAAATTCAAAAAAATTGCTCTGAGCTGCACATTTTCAACCCTCAAGGTATACATAGGCCAAATTTAGTGGCTGTAGGTCCAATAGTTAGGCCTGTAGAGTATCAATGTACAAACACACGTACACTGAGCTTTATTATAAGTATATATCTTATACTATAATACGAGGAATGGTTGCCAAGTCGAAAATCGCCCCAGAATTAATAAACTCTGGTAAACTTGGGGTCTGGCGTTTTTGGCCACGAGGAATCGATTGGCGCCAGTTTTGAAGCGCTACGGTCGAGCAGTTCGGAGTTACAGATAGGATATTTTCAAACTTTATTAGTTCGCCATAATGGCTATAGATGGCAGCACTTAAATTTTCTTTGTCTATTGCCTAATAGGTTTCAAGCGGTAACGTGCTACCATCTATAGCCAATATGGCGAACTAATAAAGTTTGATGACCATACGATTATTTTTAAATCACAAAATTAAGGTAAAACAAATATAAAAGAAAAAAATAAGGATAACTTTGATATTTTTACTAAATTTCCTTTTAAAAAAGTACGATTCTAATTCCACTGCTTTTTATTAAAGGAAATTTGTTAATGAAATTTTGAATTTAGCGCTCGTTTGTTAACTAAAAAGATTTGTTCTTTTTGATTCGTTCAAAATTCCAATTTCCAAATATTCGAATTTCCAAAAAAGCATTTAAGGAACTGATTTCGATTTCAAATCACCGTCAACAAAGTCCGACATTTCAACATTCATCAGATTTCAAGCTACATTTTTAACATGCAGAACGCACCTCTACATGAAATTCTTCTAGGAGCCGGAATTTTTGAACAACAAGCGATCAACTCAATTCTACCCGCAAATGGAGAACTAGAAGATACCGTCATTGTCAGAATGCT
Organism: Argiope trifasciata; assembly: GCA_026543055.1. Classification (NCBI taxonomy): domain Eukaryota; kingdom Metazoa; phylum Arthropoda; class Arachnida; order Araneae; family Araneidae; genus Argiope; species Argiope trifasciata. The sequence goes on from JAPMOQ010006649.1 coordinate 83,471, forward strand.
TCTCCATTACGCCGAACAAGCTTACCCGACCGTCAATGTTGCCGTACTTCACCCTGAATTTGTCGCACGCTTCTACGTTACAATAGCGGATGGCGCTTATGAAGGAATGGCTCTTCTCAACGATATCAGCGACCAGAACAAGGCTTCCAACTATCTATACGTCGTTCAACAAGGATTCGACGTGCTACTCATTCCCATTCACAAGAGAGCTCAAATGGATAGAGGCGAGCACTGGATGCTAGCAATTTACGAAGCAAGCTATGGAGAACGTCAACTATTAGTCTGCGATCCAGTCGACAACCCGCTGCCCATCGATGCTGTTTTGAGAAAAATACTACGACACGTTTTGAATACCGTTGTTACGAATGAAAAGCTGAAAGGATGCATCGTGAAACCTCGCAACGCTTACAACCACCAAGATGACGCGTCTTCCTGCGGAGTTTACATCGTCTTTTATGCTCGACAATACCTCTCTCACCGACTCCTTTTCCTGGACAAGAATTTTCAAGAAGCGGATGAACGGAAGCAAATTTACGAATTCGTTGTGAACAGTGACCAATTGAACATGTCGGGACCATCTGAAGCCGCATCTTTCACATCTTCACCAATGGTTTAACAAATTTTCTTATGGCATGTATTGTTTTGATAAATCACAATTGAAAATTTAAATCTTCGAGTTAGCTTCGATACCTGTTTTCTCCGAGCGGAGATCGGTCACCCGCTGGTATAAACATGATTTAATATATATCCTTTTAATTCCAGATCTAACGATTAATTTTTAAACCCTTAATAATATAAATTGAGTCTATAAATGCCCAAATAAATGAAGAATGTCTAGCTTTTATCTAGATCCACTGCTCTGTGAATCATAATAAAAAAAATCAGACACTAATATTTTAAATTAAAAGAGTTTCACTTCAATCACCAAAATCAGTCACTAAAACTGAGTAACTTATGAATATTACTATTGTATACAAATGGGTGATTTTGGATCACTTCATCGACCGTTTCAAAGATTATAAAAAGGGTAATTGTTCTAAACCCTTCTATTCAAAGCTTTATAAATCAATTGGATTTGATAGCAGAAGAAAAAAACGCTTTCACTCACTTATTTAAAAATTGAAATAGGAAGAATATTTCTCAGAATATGATTTCTGAGATTCAAAAGATTATATAAAATTTTGACTTCATAATTTTTTTCCAAGTATATTTATATACCAAAAAAATTAATAAAACTGCATTATTCTTCTTATTTAATTACTTTTGAAAGTAAAACTAAAAACTGAATTTTTTGAAGAATCTGAGAAATTTTGTTGAATAATTCTTTATACATTACAGAAATTATTGAAATTATTCTGAAGTGCACATAAGATATAAATAATGAATGACTCTATTTTCGGCACTCATATTTAAAAAATACTTGATTTCAATAAAAATATTTTAATATTAATTAAAGTTTAATCCATTTCACTTTGATTTGAAGTTGACATTCTATGAGAGCTGACAGAAAATTAAGGCAATGCACATTTTAGAGTAAGATAATATCAGTAAATTATATGACCATCAAAATTTGAATCTCAGAAATATTTTGATGAAAAAGCTATGAAAAAATAAAATTAAATAAAAAATATTTAATTGAAAATTTTACTGGGCATTACGATTGACAAACTGGCTAGCAGTCAAAAGCGGTTAGTTCGAAATAATTACAATTCACATAGGCTTGAACACATTACTATGTAGTAGATATCAATGTGATAAATACAGATAAATGCGTGTTTTCTTGGTGAAATTGGTTCCAAATTTGTGCACATTCGACGGTTAATTTTCAAATTCTATCATATTTTGGAATGTCTGATCAAATGAAAATGTTATCTTAAGCCTATCTATATTTTGATGTATTGGGGACAATTGTCGGCCCAATGCATCAAAACAATTTAGACGAATCGCCCTCCCCCCCAAAAAAAATATGTCTAAATTGTTCTTTTATCGTAACCTCAATTCTATTGAATTTTATTATTCTAGCCAACTTAGTCGAACAACAAAATCAACTTAGACTATAAAGATACAAATATCGTTTGTAGAACTCTTTTTATGGGAAAGCACTACGTAGTTGAATTAGTAAGGAAATATTCAATTTCCTCGACTAAACAATTTAGAAAACTTGTATTTCTTGCATTACTTATTTAGTTTCACAATATGCATTCCATATCGAAAAGATAAACACGGCAACAAAATTCGAGAGATTTAAAAATGTAACAAAATATGTTGCATCTGCGAAAAAAGAAGTTGTTTCTCAACAATGTTCAAAAACATCTATATAAATAAGGATGTATGTTTGTCCGTATGCCTCTTATGCGCTGCCGTACTGCTCATCTAATGGCGATTTCTTATTACTTGCACTTACAGGATGGTCTTAGGCGCAATAAAATTATGTAATCTCTATAAGTAAAAAGGAATGTTTGTCTGTATGTCTCTTATGCGGTGCTGTACAGCTCATCCGATTGCAATGAAACTTTAAATATTACTTGCACTTATTTGTTTTTGCTGAAGACGGGAAAAACAAAAAAAATGTAGCCAACCCTAAAGTTTTTAAAAATAAAGTTTTAAAAATAAGAATTATGCTTATGTTTTTAAATTAGACTAATGCTTCTCCTTTCTATATCACTCCATTTAAATGAACGTATTCATTGGTAACAAGAAAATAAATGTTATTCTTTATTAAACACTAGCCGCCTTTGGCGACCAGCTGGTTCGCCATGAGTAATGCTTTCTAAAATTTCCAATTAAATTACATATTCATTAGCCAAAATTTAAGAAATAGTTAGTTCCAGGATTCAGTTATTAATAGTTAAAGAGTCGGTAACTTTATTCGGAAAAACGTTTTGAGTTTAATGCTCTAATAATTTATCAATTATGCTTTCAAAATATTAAAAATGTTTTTTCGGTGATATTGCCAAAATGTTAAAATTTTTTTTAAAGAAAGCGAAAAAGGGAAAAAATTATTGAATTAATGATACAGATATTGCAAACGACTATAGAAATATGTCATTAAGTCGGGATTCAATGCATATCCTGTCTAAATTCAATCAGGTTTACTGTAAATAAAGATAATTTATGGAATTAATGATATAAATATTGCAAATGATTTCTTAGAATCCTTTGCCTTGCATTTATTTTTTTAGAAGATATCACATTTTATGCTTATGTTATTTTATCCAGTCACGTGCTGAAAGCTGTATTTCTTTAGATTTGATTTGCGATGATAGTTGCTGTTTTTTTTTATTTGAACTTCCGGCATTCTTTTATTTTATCCAGTCACGTGCTAAAAAAAACGGTTAAAATATTTCTTTAAAAATAGAAGCTTGAGATATACATTAAAACACTGATACCATTAGAAAGCTAATTTTTTTATCTTTAAATTGATGTTGAAATCATATTTGTGCGATAATAATTTCGGAAGTTATAGCGGAAAAACGTCGAAATTTCGCTTAAATTTTAATTAATTCAAATTCTAATTAAAAATTCAAAAAAAGGGCTCCGAGGTGCACATTCCCGACCTCCAAAGTATACATGTACCAAATTTGGTAGCTATAGGTCCAATGGTCTGGCCTGTAGAGCGCCAACACACACACGCACACACACACACACACACGCACACACACACACACACGCACACACACACACACACACACGCACACACACACATTGAGCTTTATTATAAGTATAGATATAGAAGATAGTCATTTCCAATTTCAAACAATATTTCTAAAATTATTTCTTCTGCTACAACAACGCGCCGGTTATCAGCTAGGTTTCAATAAATTTCAATTCGTTTTTGCATAACACGAACCCTTGCAGTACAAAAACCGTAACTATAGAAGCGTTAAAACGCTAATATTAGGATTCTATCAAATATGAAATATAAATATATCATTGGAATTTTTATAGAACAGTTTTGTGATATATACTTTATATTTGTGATAAAACTATATGATTTCATCCTTTGAAATTTTATTTTAGTTATTTCTAGCAATAAGATTATTGGATCAGAACAAGTAATTTATTCCCCAGTTTAGGGATGGCGAATCAGTGGCACGCTACACAATATTTTAGGCACACAACCGATCGAAAAGGTCTGCAAAACGGCTTGCATGTGACTTCATTTGAGACACTGAATTTGTCCCAATTAGAATTGGTTGGAAATTGAAGAATTTGAAATACAACTTATTGATTTCCAGTCTAGCTCAATATGGATACAAAAAAAAAATATTGAAACAAGGAAAAAGTTGGAGCGAATTGAAACAGAAAAGTTAACAAGCAACATAAGTAAAAATGCCAAAATTTTGGAAAAATGAATTCGATTCAAACGTTAAACTGTTTGAAGATGCAGGCTCATGCTATTTTAAGCATCTTTTCATCTGTACGTGTAAATACTTATTTTCAGGATGATCCATGTAGCTCTAACATATTGAATGTAACTCTAAATTCTCCCAAAATGGAGCTACATCTTTTTGGTCCTAAAGGAACAAAGATTTTTTTTTATATGTAAATCTAAATTCTCTCAAATTGGACCTACATTTTTTGACACCAAATAAACAAGGATTTTTTTACACCATGTAACTCTAACATATTGAATGTAACTCGAAATTCTCCCAAATTGGACGTACAATTTTTTGGCACCAAATGAACGAGGATTTTTTGCACCATGTAACTGTAACATTCCCCCAAATTGGAGGTATATCTTTTTGCCACCAAATGAACAAAGAGGTTTTTTACACCATGTAACTCTAACATTCCCCAAATTGGAGTTACGTCTTTTTGGTCCCAAATGAACAAGGATTTTTTTACATTATGTAACTCCAACATATTGAATATAACTCTAACATTTCCCCAAATTGGAGCTACATCTTTTTTACAGCAAATCCTTCAATTACTGCATTGCTTGGTACGTCTATAGACCAGAAGCTACAGTTCTAGGAGTTACGAGCTTTTAGACGGTAATACGAGCTTTCTCCTTAGCGAAAAGTAATCCTTCTCATTCCTTACATGTGACCAGTTTCAAACGTTTTCGGCGTCTTTGGAACCGCACAAGTTTGTTTTCTACAGTGAGAAGCTAAACATTCTGGACCTTGTAAGATTTCAGTCCAAGTTCTGATTTTGCCATTCATTGCACTGATCTTTCACTTTTTCCAGTTCACCAGCGATTTTTCTAATGGGAACCTTGGAATTTCATTTTTGCTAATCTTACGGCTATTGAGAACTCACCATACGTTTTAGTTCGCTTCCTGGATTTTGGATTGTGTGGTTTAGTGGCGCAAGATCCATACCTGACCATATTGCGACAGACATATGGTTAAAATAAAATACTTGACTTATTTAAAAATAAGTAAAGTATAAATAAGTATCATCGCCAAGCTCTTAGAAACGGTAGATTGGATCAGACACTCTTTGCCGAGGCACATTAAGCAAATGTGCGACTGCATATTGTTCGTTTTCCGACCTTAAAATGGACCGCGGTGACCTGGTGGTAAGGCCTCATGTGGAACTGGTGGGCTGCAGGTGCGAGGCCCGATTCCACCAAAGAACGGCCATATAAGGGGATCTGATCTATTGCATGATAAAGCCGTTAGGCCTAACATCCTCCCGCTGGTGTGGTTGTGGTGTGGAGAGAGGGGTGTGTCGTTCTCGTGTCGTTAATGTGTCGTTCTCGTCATCTGATCTCGGTTCAATATTATGAGTTAAGTCCCAATATAGCAATACTGCTGATTTAAAACGGGACGTTAATTTAACTAAACTAAACCAAACCAAATTTAAAATAGCATATCTTTTGCTTGGCATTGTAAAAAAAAAAATCCGTACATAAACTAAAAGATGTATTATAAAATATTTTATAATTGAAGTCGTGGACAAAAAGACAAGAACAAAAATTGAAAAGAAATAAATTAACTTCTATTCTACTATTTTAATAACTTTGTCTGAGTTTTTTGTACAGGTAAAAATCAAATGCACGAAAATTCTTTTTCAAAATATCCAATTAGAAATAGGACTCCATTAAGAAACAAATTACTGACTTATGAAAAAAATTCATTTAAACCTGTTGATTACTGAATGCGTACAAAAAAAATGTTAAATTTGTTGATTAATAAATTCAACAGCCCTTTGGAATCTTTCACTTTATTTTTGAAATTGATATATTCATCAAAATCTTTTAATTCCACTTTTTAAAAATTAATGATATATATTTTATCCTCTTTATCGAAATAAATGAGCTGAAAGGCTATTTACTTATTCTTATAAATTGAAGCACTCGAGCAATCTTCCGAATAAGATTTTTTTTTTCTCTTCATTTAAATTATAGCTTCCTATTATCGCAAAATCTTCTCGATATAATTAGAAAAAAAGGCTGCAGTTAATTAACTTCCTTTTAATTAAAACATCTAAAAAGGTATCTTTAAGTGCAAGTTACTTTTGAGAAAAAATACTACAAGTGATTAATAAATGCCTTACAGTTAATTAAATTTTATTTAACTTCATTAACTCGTTTAAAATTTATTTAAATTTTTAAAAAAATGTTTGGAAAGAGCCAGAAACTTTATTGGCTTGCGTAAATTGCTTTTATGAACAATTCTTCTTCAAGATTTTAAATTATTTTAAAAAAATTTCAATGAATTTATTACTGCATATTTCTATACGAATTTATTAAAATATTTCGACTTAATAATTAACTTTAATAATTGTAATGAAACTAATTTAAAAATCATATTTATAATTCAGAGAATAAATCATTTGGCTCAGTAACTGCTTTATACACCCAGCTGGGAGTTTTATTTCTTAATTCCAACTATTAGTTCACACTGTCCCGATATATTTATTTATTTATTTATATTGTTCAAAAGCCCGCAATGACCTGGTGGTAAGTTATTGGCTTCAGATCCGGAGGGTTGCAGGTTCGAAGCCCGATTCCACTGAAGAACCGCCGTGTAAGCGGGTCTGGTGCACGTTAAATCCGTCAGGACCAGACGCCCACCCACTGGTGTGGTGTGGAAGTTTGGAGAGGAGGGAGTGCCAGCTCAGGTGTCGTCCTCGTCATCTGACCTCTGTTCAAAATAACGAGGTACATCCCAAAATAGCCCTCGTGCTGCTTGAAAACGAGACGTTAATATAACTAAACTAAACTAAACATATTGTTCAAATTTTCAGTCGTTAATAAAATACTTTTTATTCATTAGCTCAAGTTCAATCGTTTTTTATAAACAGTTGAGGACATTAAATTGTAGAATTTAAAAATTTATTCTGAAAAAGGGGAAACGATTTTCTATGGAATTTATTTATTAATTTTGCCAGCATTCTGAGATGAAATTTGTCTAACTTGATTCAGGAAATATAATCATCAATAATATGTAGTATCAATGCCTATACTTTTAAAATGAAAAAAATAATTAAGAAAAGCGTTAGGTTAAATTACTCTGTCAAAAAGGGGTCGTGGTGGCCTGGTCTGGGCTTCGGAACCGTAGGGTTTCAGGTTCGAGACTCGATTCCTCCGAAGAACCGTCATGTGAGGGGTTCACTTGCACGTTAAATCCGTCAAGTCAAACGTCCTCCCGCTGATGTGGTGTGGAGAGGGGGCTGCCAGCTCAGGTGTCATCTGACCGTGGTTCAAGAGGACGAGGTACGTCCCAAAATAGCCCTAGTGTTGTTTCAAAACGGGACGTTATTATAACTAAACTAAACTCTGTCAAAAAATTATTCGAATTTATTTTACTACTCATGGATAATCGATTTCAGATTATAAAAAGGTAGTGATCATAATCATAATTGACAATTTTATTTCCTTCTAAAATAATAGAGACCACACAGCCGTTTTCACCATAGTATTGTTTTTCAATTGTTTTGCTGCAATGAAGATGTAATTCATTTTGGATGAAGTTTTTAAACCCTTCACTGTCAGAGAAATTAATAGATGCTTCATTTTACAGTAGTTTCCTAGAAGATATCCTGTAAATGGGTTTAGCTTATCCATGTTTTTTTTTATTGTTTGTTTGTTTGTTTTTGTTTTTTCAATTGAAATTTATCTACTTGCGTTATGCACTCGGTAAGTAATATACCCTGTTTACATGTTTGTCAATTACTCCTTATTTTAATGAGAATTATTTTTCAGCTAAACTGGATAATTAAGAAGCTATTTTACACGTATCGGTTATGACTTCGGTAACATTCTACCGAGACGCTGCATAATTTTTACACCATTTAAACTAAATCAGCCACCTTTCACGATCAGTTCTCTCCGCGTATTTTATATTTTGTGGCTGCTAAACATTAATGTAGAATGCATATGTGTGTGTGTGTGTGTGTGTGTGTGTGTGTGTGTGTGTGTGTGTGTGTGTGTGTGTGTGTGTGTGTGTGTGTGTGTGTGTGTGTGTGTGTGT
>JAPMOQ010006649.1:91996-104511 GCA_026543055.1 Argiope trifasciata
ATCTAATGTGTGTGTGTGTGTGTGTGTGTGTGTGTGTGTGTGTGTGTGTGTGTGTGTGTGTGTAATGATACTTTTACATCTAATTTAAATCCAAATTAATTTCCAGAGTTTTATCTTAATTTAGCCCTTATCAAAGTCATTTGAGAAATATTCTCTTATTTCTGATTCGCGTTCTCTACTTCATTCATTCAAGAGAAGCTTTGAAAAAATGTTTAGTCAGCGACTCCCACGGTGAGAGAGATTGATAAAAATGGCTGACCTAAACAAATAGTTTTATAAAAAGATCCCTGTGTTTCCCCTACTTTGAGATTGACACCTGCATATATCCCTATGAGAATTTTAATTGTATATTAGCACTGTAAACAATATTTTCTTATCAAATTATGGTATATAAGACGAGAGAAAATTAATTTCATTCCTTTTTGGCCACTTCTGCTTGTACCTGAAGTGGCTGCGTAACGATCTTCTTTTGTCCGTGCCTTTTGGTCAATAATCACTTACAGAGTCGGGAATTAATTAATTTGGTAAATTAATTAACTTACACTTTCACTACACTTCTCTATACTTAGACTTCGGTACACTTTCTCTATATTTTATATGCAAAAAAACAAAATGGATTAATAAACGGATAATAATAAAAAGAAAGATTTGCAATCACTGCTTCAAGTTTCTCTTAAATGATGTTTCACCTGCATGTTTCCATATTTCATTGTTCTCTTTCCTATGAAAATAAAATTTGAATCGACAGTTGTTTTAAAGCAATAACCCGTAACACCACAGCGACTAATAATGGAGAAGAAGAAATTTTAAAAAAATCCCCTGTCATCACCCATATTTCTCCGAATAATACGGAAAAGATAATAATAAATAAAAGACTCTGAATACTTTAAAAAAAAGAACGAAAAAAAAAAAAGAGTAAAAGAGAAAAATATGACACCTTGGTTCAATTCGGGTGCTTTTAATTTATTATCCTTTTACGCGTTAAAATTCCTCCTCCCTATTCCCCTAACACCCCACCCTCCTCCCTCCCTCCCCCATCTCATCCGACAACCCTCCAAGTAACCACCAACAAAAGTATTATGATGGAACGAACGAAAGAAATCTTACAGAAAAAAGAAAAACGAATATGAGAAAAAGAAAGAAAAAAAAAATTCGGATAGAATAGTCTATCCATTTGTTTCTCCATCTTTTTCGTTATAGCTTATTTTTCCCCTTTTTTTTTCTATACGCAACTTGGAAATAGACCCAGAATCTGGAACACTGATTGAGTTACTGAGATCACGTGACACGAGCCCTGGCCGGTCGCCAAGCGCCCCTTATCCAGACACCCTGGCGCCCCTGGAGCTGCACTACTGAGCCCCAACCTCCCCGTTTCGAAGATGCACTTCCCTCCGCCCCTTACGCCCCCCAACGACTAGTATTTGTGTGGGAGGGGGGGACCATCGAGAAAAAAAAAAAGAAGAGTTTTGTCCCGGCTTTTAAATAATTTATAATTCAGGGAAACGAGTGAAAAGTTACATCCGGGAAGTTAATAACTACATCCCTATTTATCCCGTGTTATTTAAATTTTGAAAGCTTCGAAATGGAAGAAAAAAAAATTAAAAACCTTCACCTTCTTTCCCCTTTTCAGAATTTTTGGCATGGGAATGATCTCGGCGGTCATAACACGAGTACGAAAGTGGGGGGAAGTTTTCGAATGGTGAGAGGGGGGGGGGCTTTTGTTTTTGGGAGAAAAATGGCGAATTAAACGAATGTTGATGAATTTTAAATAAAATTTGGGCAAAATACTAAAAAGGAGATAATTTTGTAAACCTTTCGCCCAACTCCGTATTGAAGAGTTTTGGTGTAGTTTTAATTTACACATAAATCTTATATTCCGGAAGTTTTCTCATCCATGACTCAATGAATAATTTGCCGGCTTCCTGGCAAAGGGGTAGCGTGTCTTCCCCGTGATCTGGGCGTCCCGGTTTCGAGTCCCAGTTCGGACATGGTTGTTCTTCTGTATTCTCTCTGTGAGATGTATGAATAAGCCCCACTGTAAAAAGGGGTTGTGCAAGCGAATGTGTGCCTTCATTTGAGCTCGAAGTCAGACTTCTGCCCTCTGGGTGCTCAGGAGTCTTTACCCTCAGATTTTACTGCACCCCCTTTCCGTGGGGGCACGACATCAGCAAAGAATAATTTTTAAAAGCTTTCCAGATATAAAAATTTGAAGATATGTTACAGATTTTATACAAATGTGTGTGTGGGAATAAATCAAAACTGTAAACTTTATGTTAAAAAAATATATTTAAAAATAAATATGACTGTTTTTAGAAAAATCGGAGTTCATTTCGATTCGAACGTTTTAGAAATCTGTCTTTCCTTAGTTCATTTCAGAAGCATCCCACACATTTCAGTTTTGAATAAAGTTAATTTCGTTTCAGGACTTTTATGATACTTTCAGTGAATGGAAAGTTTTTCTTTTATTTCTCAAATACGAAAACAGACTGATCGTTAAAAATTACTAGCAATTGTTATAAAACACAAATAAACAAATTCAATTCATAATTCAATCCATTGTTTTTTAATTCACATTCATAACATTTCTTTGTATACTTTCCAGTTATCAACTTTTGCCTTGAGTTTGTTGCTGCGAAAAACGTTCTTGGATGCACCCCCTGAAAAACATTTTTATAATAGATGCACAATCATTTTATTTACTTGTATTAGTAATTTATAAATATACTTAATTATTATAAATAGGCAATCATATTGATCTATTTTAGCAATTGATAAATGTACTTATTAATTATAAGTATACAATCTTATTACTTCTCCATTAGTAATTGGTAAATTTACTTAGTAATTATAAATATGCAATCATATTAATCTATTATAGTAATTGTAAGTATACGAATTTATTATTTCTCTAATAGTAATTGGTAAATTTACTCAGTAATTATTAGAATGCAATCATATTATTTACCTGCATTAGAATTCCTAAATGGACTTAGTAATTATAAGTATGCGATCATATTATTTATTTATATTAGCAATTGGTAAATTTACTTAGTAATTATAAGAATGCAGTCATATTATATATCTGTATAAGTAATTGATAAATGTACTTAGTAATTATAAGTATGCAATCATATTATTTACTTATATTAGTAATTGATAAATTAACTTATATTAATAAAAACGCTTATGCAATAACATTATTTAATTATATTAGTAATTGGTAAATTTAGTTATATTAGTAATTATATGTATGTAATTATAATATTTATCTATATTAGTAAATCAGAAATTCATTTATATAAATGATAATTATATATTTGCTATCATATTTCATCCCTTCTGTTGATTGCAATTTTCATCAATCTGTGCAATTTTCTCTGTACTCCAACTTAAAATTCGAGTTTTGTCAGAAACGTGAACTTATTAAATTTAAAATAATTCTAATGAAAATATATAATGAATATATGATATATTTTCAAATAAAAAAATTCATTATATAAAATTTATAATCTAATACTATAATACGAGGAATGGTTGCCCAGTCGAAAATCGCCCCAGAATTAATAAACTCCGGTAAACTTCGGGGTCTGGGGTTTTGGCCACGAGGAATCGATTGGCGCCGGTTTTGAAGCGCTACGGTCGAGCAGTTCGGAGTTACAGATAGGATATTTTCAAACTTTATTAGTTCGCCATATTGGCTACTTAAATTTTCAAGCGGTAACGTGCTGCCATCCATAGCCAATATGGCGAACTAATAAAGTTTTATGTTTATGCTGTTATAGGTTTATAATATGTTCCTTATGTATGTATATATGTTTGGTTTTTCTAAATAAATTTGTCAAAAATATTGAACTTCAACACACTTCAATCTTTACCTTTACTTTACCTTTGTATAGAATAGTTCCCTTTCCAAACTCTAACTTTGTTTAGAATAGTTTACAATGGTGCACTTTAACCGGTTATCTTTTCACCAATGGTTTCACAAATTTTCTTATGGCATGTATTGTTTTGATAAATCACAATTGAAAATTTAAATCTTCGAGTTAGCTTCGATACCTGTTTTCTACGAGCGGAGTTCGGTCACCCGCTGGTGAATATATAATATAACAAAATAAAAATATATAAGGAAACTTTCTCATTAAGAAAATAAGAATAATAGTTGAAATCATTCAATATCACAGAAGGGTTTTTGGGTAATATTGGATAAATTTCGTAATTTTATACTGTGTTTAAAGTAAAATAACAAAAGTTCGAATTTTAAGAATGATAATATATTTTTATACATTCAATTACAATTCGGAATATACATATATAAGCCATAAAACTATGTCAGAAAGAAATTTTTTTAATGAAATTTGATCTATAATTATTGTAATCTGAAATTTTATCACAAATTAGAAAAGTACATTTTATTAGAATTAAACTTTAAAGATAACATCGAAAAAAATAATATAAAATCTTCATATCTTGCTTATCAACAACGGGAAAAAAACAGTATTGAAATACTTATGCTAAAAATAAAAATTTTGAATATCATTGCAACATTGGATACTATTGTTGTTGAATATATATAATAAATTTTATTTAAATTAGCGAAAAATATGTTCAGAAACTAAACCAGTATCATAAAAATAATAACTTTCGAAAATTTCAGATGATGTAAAAAAAATCGCATTATATTGTTTTCGTAAATCAACAAGGAAAAAAAATCCAACATTTTGTTTCATTTTTAACTAATTAAAAACTTCAAAACATGGTTTTGCGTATTCTTATTTTCCAAAATATGATAAAAACATATTTATAAGCTTTACAGGTTTCAAGAAAGCATTTTTTTTTCAATGTTCACAATTACATTTGATTATAAATTTAATTTTTGGAATAACGAAACCAGAAATATGTCTTTATTCTTTCAAATATCTGGTAGCTCTACTTTTTTTCAAAGTTCAAAAAATAATCAAACTGCTTATAACTCAAATATTATAATTGGGTTATAAATTAGTTTTCTTGAAAAAACAGTACAATAATTTTTCTTCCGAATATGTTAATTATCTTCTGGTAAATAGAAAAAAACAGATAAATAAATGGAAATTTAATTTTAATGATCACATTTACTTATAAATTTGATTATTTATATTTTAGAATAATTGATATATTTAAAAAAAAAATCAAGAATTCTCGTAATTAGTTTTATTTGAAAACCATTCATAAAAATGGTTTTCAAAATGAAAGATCAGAGTTTATATAACTTTCAAAATTGGACATGATAATTTAAAGGTAAAAAAAGCATTATGAATCTAATGAATAAAATGAAAGGAAAATAAAATTAAGATTGATTTAGTCGCTTTTGGTATGCATTCTTTGTTTACAATCAAAAAAATATATAATTTTCATTTTCTGAAAATATCATCCGGAAAATATTAAACTGTTTTTGCCATCTAAAATAAAATATTTAACAAATTTATCATCTTTAGGATGGCAATATCTGATGCCTAATATTACATTTTCGCTATGGTCTGAATGTATAATTATATAATAAATATAATATATATTTATATATAATATAATATATATTTATATATAATATAATATATATTTATATATAATACACTGATGGGAAAAAAATCATAACATTAGGAAGGAGCTGTGCTAGATTCAAATTTCGAGCTAGGTGCGTAAGTGTGGTGCTAATAGCGACACTATGAACATGCAAATGAGGTTTGCTTTAAATAAGCGCTGTAAGGCTCGTGATAGTTATTTACAGTTCAGATTTGACGTAGTGGGTTAATGTTAGTCAAGGATGCTTCTGAGAAGACGAAGAAGCCATTATCAACAGCTCGCTGAGTTTGAACGAGGTCATGTTGTAGGACTACGAGAAGGTGGGTTTTCTTTCCGCGATATTGCTGAAAGACTTGGTAGGAATGCATCCACTGTGCATGAGCATTGGCGGCAATGGTCAAGGGAAGGTACTGCCTCAAGAAGACCAGGTTCCGGGCGGCCACGTGGTACTACTGAGAGGGAAGACCGTCGTATTCGGCGTATGGCTGTGGCTAATCGTACTGCGTCTGCAGCTGAAATTCGAGCTGCAGTTGGCTCCACAGTGACACAACGAACTGTTACAAATCGGTGACTTCAAGGACAGCTCTGAGCCAGACGCCCTGTTGAGTGCATTCCACTGACTCCAAACCACTGCCGTTTGCGACGTGAGTGGTGTCAAGCAAGAGCTCATTGGAGGACGGAGTGGAGATCTGTTGTGTTTTCTGATGAAAGCCGGTTCTGCCTTGGTCGTAGTGATAGCCGTTTGTTGGTTAGAAGGAGGCCAGGTGAACGCCTGCTAGTGACCTGTCTGCGGCCTAGACACACAGGGCCTACTCCTGGAGTTATGGTTTGGGGAGCAATTTCGTATGACAGCAGGAGCACTCTCGTGGTTATCCCACGCACCCAGACCAAATTTGTACGTCAGTCTAGTGATACAGCCTGTTGTGCTGCCATTCATGAACAGCATTCAAGGGGATGTTTTCCAACAGGATAACGCTCGCCCTCATACCGCTGTTGTAACCCAACATGCTCTACAGAGTGTCGACATGTTGTCTTGGCCTGCTAGATCACCAGATCTTTCTCCAATCGAGCACGTATGGGACATCATTGGACGACAACTCCAGCGTCATCCATAACCAGCAATAACCGTCCCTGCATTGACCGCCCAAGTGCAACAGGCATGGAACTCCATCCCACAAACTGATATCCGACACCTGTACGACACAATGCATGCACGTTTACATGCTTGCATTCAAAATTCTGGCGGTTACACCGGTTACTAATGTACCAACATTTCTCATTTGAAATGGCTCTGCCTGTGATCTTGAAACTTTAGTCCATTAAATATGTTACCTAGACAAATGTATTCCTAAAATTTCATTACTGTACAATAATTTTTTTCTTGGTGTTATGATTTTTTTTCCCATCAGTATATATAAAATAAATAATTTTCTAAAAATATTATCCGGAAAATATTAAACTATTTTTACCATCTAAAATAAAATAGTTAACACATTTATCTACTTCAGTATGCAACATCTGATTCCTATTTTTACATTTTTGCTATGGTCTTAATATTATGATTTGGTTTAGATTATTTTTATGATTTATGCTGTACAAAAGAATAGTTAATATTTAATCAATTATTAACTAAAAGCTACCTGTTCTTTTAAAACTGAAAATTTTAGTAAAAAAATTTGTTAATGTTTTAGACCTGTATAAACAATTCAAACATTATATATTATTTGTAAATTTATAAATTACGTAATTGTGTGCTACTGAGCTGTGTTCAGTGAATGTTTTTAAAGTATGAAATTTACTCATGAAGCTGTAGTATCATTACAATATACTAAACAAATATTATGCATGTTAACTCGGAATTTTTACCAGGAAAAAATTAAATATTAAAAGATATTTTAAGAGGTTTTTTTTATTCTATTCCCCACAATCAACATCAACCTCTTGTTCATCTCACAGACTTCCTTTCTTTGAACGGATTTTGCTCAAAATTTAACAAATATCTGCAAATTTAGTGTAATGACAATTTCATTTCATACGGACAAGTGCTGAAAATCACATTTTTATATGTTTAATTTAAAATAATAGTTTATTTATTTTTTAATTTGTTTTTTATCAATTTCATGGAATCATATCGATAAAATATAACTTTTCATTTCTCTCATAACATGCAAGTACAGCTTAATTTTTATTGTTGAAAAATATAATTAAACAATTTTTTAAAAATTGATCAGTAATAGAAATATAAGTTTGTTGATTAAAATGTTAGTATAACTAAAAGAACAGTTTTTTTTTTATCTTGAATATGATGTAAAAATCAATTTTGTGCTGTAATATTTTCGAAAGTTATGGTGAAAATACGTCGAAATTTAGTTTAATTTTTAATTAATTCAAATTCTAATTATGAGTCTAAATGTGGACATTCTTGAAAATCTCGAGTTCTAATGTTTTGATGATTGCAATACTTTCTTTATACTTCATATAAGAGAAAGTAATAATAAATCATTGGCAGAATTAAACAAATTCAAACAACTTATATCATATTCCTAAATCTATGGATTTGAAACATTGTTTGCTATACTTTTATAGTATACACTGAAGTGACAAAAGTCATGGGATGACTGTTAATATCGTGTCGGTCCACCTTTTGACCGGCGAAGTGCAACAACTCGACGTGTCATGGAGTCCACAAGTCGTTGGAAGTCCTCTGCAGGAATATTGAGCCATGCTGTCTGTATAGACGTCCATTATTGTGAAAGTGTGGTTGGTGCAGGAGTTTGGGCACGAACGGACTTTTCGATGATGTCCCATAAATGCTCTATGGGATTCATATCGGGCGATCTAGGTGGCCAGATCATGCACTGGAACTGTCCGGAATGTTTTTCAAACCAATCGCGAACAGTTCTGGCCCGGTGACATAGCGCATTGTCATCCATAAAAATCCCATCGTTGTGTGGGTACGTGAAGTCCATGAATGGCTGCAAGTGATCTGCAAGCAGCTGAACATAACCATTTCCAGTCAATGATCGGTTCAGTTGCACCAGAGGACCGAGTCCATGCCATGTAAAAACAGGACACATCATTATGCAGCCACCACCAGCTTGAACAGTGCCTTGCTGACAGTTTGGGTCCATGGCTTCGAGGGGTCTGCGCCACACTCGAACTATACCATCAGCTCGTAATAACTAAAATCATGACTCATCTGACCACGCCACGGTTTTCCACTGATCTAGGGACCAGTCGATATGCTCACGAGCCCAGGAGAGTCGCTGCAGGCGATGTCGTGCTGTCAGTAAAGGCACTCGAATCGGTCTTCTGCTGTCATAGCCCAAGGAAGACAAATTTCGCTGCACAGTTCTGTCGGACACGTCCCTCGTACGTCCCACATTGATTCCTGCAGTTATTTGACGAAGTGTTGCGTGTCTATTAACATTGACCATTCTACACAGACGTCGGCGGTCTCGGTCGTAAAGTGCAGATGGTCGATCACTGCGCTGTCCATGATGGGATGTGATGCCTGAAATTTCATACTCTCGGCACACTCTAGATACTGTGGATCTCGGAATGTTGAATTCACTAACGATATCCGCAATGGAATGACCCATGCGTCTAGCTCCAACTAACATTCCACGTTCAAAGTCTGTTAATTCTCGTCGTGTCGTCATAAATTACAAAAAACCTGTTCACATGAATAACTTGAACACAAATCAAAGCTCTGGAAAACGAACTGCGCATTTATATTTTTTCGCTGCGATACTACTGCCATCTGTATATTTGCATATTGCTATCCCATGACTTTTGTCACTTCAGTGTATAATTACTAGAATTATGACGTTTTGGCTATACTAAAGCTGGTTAAATTCCAGGCCGATAAGTTTAAGATTAAAAATTTACTGGTATAGTTTGTTTCATAGAAATATGATATATCATACTTTAAATTTATCAAAAGATATCCTTGTTGTTTTAGTTTTACTAAATGAAATCTGCAAAAAAAAAAAAAAAATTCTATCGTACTGATGTGCTTCAGAATCTTTCCATTTATTTGATACATAGTTTTCTTATTAGTAATCTTGCATTTTGTGTAATATTTTTTTTTGAAATTTTTATTCTTTAAATGAACAACTAAGTATAATTATGGAATTCTAAATAAGCAATCGTCTAAGGGCCGGAAGGAGATTTAATCCTTTCTGCCACAGTTCCTTTTCGAAAACCATTTTTACATGACCATTAAGAATTAATTAATTTTAAAGCTGAAGTTTACAAACGGTTATTCATAAATAATTCATTTTTTTCTTATAAAAAGGTTTCTATTATTAGACAAATATTTTTGAAGATAATCAATGAAAAAAAAATTTAATCAAATATCATTGATTGTTATATTAATTATGTAAAGGACGATTATCGTTTTTGCCAATAATTTATTTTTCATTATACTATTCAGTAATTATTAAATTATTTGCAATAATTTATTTATGTCAACCAGTTTTAATATTTGTTGCTCATTTGATTATTTTCGGAAAGTTGAATGCAGCAATTGTTATAATCGAACGAGAATCAAAATGAAAAATGAAAAAAAGCAAATATTCATATAGAAATGAAACTTCTTAAAAAGAATTTTTATCTGTATTCTAAAATTTTATTTAAACAAAAAAAATTTAAATTAAAAATAAATTTTAGCATTTTGTTTTTAATATATTATTATATACTAGCCGCCTTTGGCGACCAGCTGGTTCGCCATGAGTAATGCGTTCTAAAACTTTCAATTAAATCACATATTCATTAGCCTTGAAGTAATTCCGGGCATTGATTGGCCTGAAATGAATATTTTCTTTAAGATGATGGACGGAAAGTTCTGAAAGAACACATTTTCCTAATAATATTTTTTGATTTTATAAATCAGTCAGTTTTAATTATTGATTTAGAAGACTGATTGATGTAGCAACTTTTATTTAAAATATTAATAAAATATTTTGTAAAATAGGGTTCACAGAGCAAAGTATGAAGAAATATAAAACTCATTATTCATCAATGCATTGTTTGACTAAAGCTACATAAAATGTAATTATTTACTTCATTTAAATCAAATTAATAGTATTAAACAATATATATGCCTATTAATAATATTTTACAAATTGGCCATTGGAAAGGAATTTGAATGCATATCCTGCGTAAATTCAATCCTGTATAAATAAAGATAATTTATTCAATTAATGATCTAAATATTGCAAACGATCATAGAATCCTTTGCCTTGCACTTTTTAAAGAAAATATCACATTTTATATTTATTTTATTTTATCCAGTCACGTGTTACAAGTTGCATTTTGATTTAATTTGCGATGAAAGTTTTTTTATTTTTTTTTTAATTTGAACTTCCGTCAAAATGATGGCAACACGGTTTTTTCCCTTTGACGTGCTCTTGCAGATTTTATAGAAACCTTAGCTTTGCATTTATTTTTTTAGAAACTATCACATTTTATAATGAAAAAAAAAATATTGAATTAATGATACGGATATTGCAAACGATAATAGAAATATCCCATTAAGTCGGATTCCAATGCATATCCTGTCTAAATTCGATCAGATTTACTGTAAAGAAGATTTATTGAAGTAATTATTTAGATATTGCAAACGATCATACAATCCTTTGCTTTCATTTGTTTTTTTAGAAAATATCACATTTTATATTTCTTTTATTTTATCCAGTCACATGTAAAAAGTTGCATTTCTTTAGATTTATTTTGCCATTATAGTTTTTTTTTATTCTAACTTCCGGCATTCTTTTATTTTATCCCATCACGTGATAAAAACATAGTTAAAATATTTCTTTAAAAATTCGTTAAAAATAGAAGCTTGAGTTTTACATTAAAACACTGATACCGTTAGAAAGCTAATTTTTTTATCTTTAAATTGATATAAAAATCATGTTTGTGTAATAATATTTTCGTAAGTTATAACGGAAAAACGTCGAAATTTCGCTTAAATTTTAATTAATTCAAATTCTGATTTAAAATTCGAAAAAGGGCTTCGAAGTGCACATTCCTGAGCTCCAAGGTATACATGTACCAAATTTGGTAGCTGTAGGTCCAGCAGTCTGGCCTGTAGAGCGCCAACACACACACACACACATTGAGTTTTATTATAAGTATAGATTATTTAAATAGTTTTATATATTATTATTATATTTTATATATCATTTTTATGTATTATTATTTTTTAATCTATTATATTTATTTTATTTTTTGTATTTTAAATATTTCTTCTTTTTTTGCACGCTTTTTTTTTTCACTCAAAAATTATTTTTTTATATATTAAATAATCTTGGTACCAATTTTTTTTATTTCACTGCTGTATATGTTGTGCGGCATCAAAATTTTCTTAAATTAATCGATTGAATATTAGGATTCAAAATGGTATATTATCATCGAAAGCTTTTCAGTACATTCAGAAAGTACATTTCAAAACGCCTGTTACATTAGTAGCTGAATGAAAAATTATATTTCTACAACTATAAGAAAAGTTAAACAACATATAAAATGATAAACCTGAAATGCCTAAATAAGCATTGATGCGTGAGGTCAATAAAATTGTATTTAAAGAATTGTATTTAATTATATTAATGACATT
This sequence comes from Argiope trifasciata, assembly GCA_026543055.1. Lineage (NCBI taxonomy): Eukaryota > Metazoa > Arthropoda > Arachnida > Araneae > Araneidae > Argiope > Argiope trifasciata. The sequence goes on from JAPMOQ010006649.1 coordinate 104,175, forward strand.
GCATTAGCATTTTAAAAAATGTCAAACAGAAATGACTCTCTTAAAATTTGATTTAATCAATATTTCTTCTATGACATTGCTAACTAAAAATAATATTTACGATTGTATCGATGCATGATCCAACTCATATTAAAATATATATTTAAAACCATTATAATATACAATTAAAATTTTTTGAAGAACGCTTATCTTTATGAACTTATCAAAAATAATGAAAAAACCATAATAGAATACAATTTTTAAAAATTTAAGAAAGCTTCTGTTTATGAACTTATCAAATATAATGGAAAAACCATTACAGTGTAGAATTAAAATTTTGTGAAGAAGGCTTCTCCTT
>JAPMOQ010006649.1:104521-142074 GCA_026543055.1 Argiope trifasciata
GTGAAGAAGGCTCCCCCTTATGAACTTATCAAATATAATGGAAAAACAGAAGTTTGAAACCGCTTCTAATTTAATGCAAAAACAGAGGAAATGCTAAAAGTTTCCTTTTCATTAATTTGAAATGATGGGATTAAAAAAATCCTAAAAATATTTGGTAACACGAATTAAAGCTATTTTATTTGCATAAATTAGTCATGTTAATAATTACAGCTCAGTTTTAGAAACAAAATATCATAATTAAAAAATTGAACTCTTTAATACATTGACTCCGTTAATTTTCTAGGACCATTTATGTTATTAGACGACACCTTCTCTACCACAATTAAAAGACAGCAAAGAAAGGATCATCTAATTAAATAGATGATCCTGATATCAGGCGAGGGTAGTGGCATTGAAGTGTTAAAAAAATAATCACTGTCCAATTTAGCAAATATTTAATAGCTTGAATACTTTTTTATTATTTTTAACAAAAAAAGGGTACGTGGGTCAAACATTTGATGAAATAATAAAACCGATTTGATTTTCGTTACAAAAAATGTGCAAGCCACATTTTTTAAACATTAAAGAGTTTGTAAAAGCGTTCATAAACTTCATTATAGTGATAGTGAAATATCAAAATATTGCTCAATTTTTAATAACTAAGATTTTTTTAAATATCTCCATATCATTCCTTTCCTAAAAATCCTATTCTCCAAATAGTATTTGAGTCAGATTTTTAGATTCAAGTTCAACAGTTTTCCTCGAAGAGAGACAGCAGACAAATACACTCACAGAAATACATTCTTTTTTATTAGTAGGGTTAGATACTTTTATTGCAATTTCTTTTTTTAAGTACATATCGCAATGAGCCGTCTCAGTTCAACTATAAATATATTTTCAGTACTAAAAAATGAATAAATGACTTCAAATCCAGAGCTTATATGTTTTCAATCCATGAGCTCTCTGGATGGGGAACAATGATAATGCAAAATTTATACAATGAAACAAAATGGCTGTTTTTGTCATGGCTGCCTTTAGTTTAACGACTTCCAAAACTAGAGAGATCATTACTTAATGGCTTTGCCAGACATCCCATCGTTTCGTGATTTACAATGCCAATTTTAAAATGTATCTTTTTTTTTGTACTGAAATGAATTGCACACATAAATATATATCTTTTATATAATTCCATATGAGAAAAAAAAATTGTAATAGTTTGTATCAATTTGCTTAAAGGGAGAAGAAGAAATTGATTTCATCACAATTTTGAATTCTACAGGAATGATTATATATATATATATATATATAAATCTTGAAATTGAAAAGCTTTAAAAGAAATATAAATTAAAATGAATTCCAAAATGCAGTGATTTAATGTCTGTAAAGATATTTCCTAAAATAAAGTAAAAAAGAAATTGGCTAAAAGCATGATTTTTTCCCCTATGCAGACAATCACAAATGAAAACAGAAAGAAAAGGAAGAAAATCCATAACTGTTTAATATATATTTCCTTTGTTTCGTAATTAATAATAAAGGACTTTCAAAAGGAGGAAGAAGAAGTATTCTTAATACAATTTATCGTTGTCAATATATCACGAGGAGTTTGGAAAATTCTTTTTGAAGGAGTTGACATCAAGACGGTTTTTATCTTCGGTTTTAGTGATCTAAAGAATACAGCTGAGAAAGAATTTTTTTGTGTGTGTGTCCTCTTCAATAACTATTTTGCCCCGAAAATAATAATAATAGTTACTTTTCTTCATCGGACTCTTTCATAATTTTAGACTTTTTATAAGTCATTTCCTTTTGTCCGTCGGTAGACATTCTTATACTTGGAAACTTTTATGGGAAAAGAAATGTTTTTATCTTTTCCTATTTTATTCAAAATAACAAAATCAATTTATAATAGATATTGAATTGTTTTTCAAACGATAAAGCTCTTAGAAATTAACATATTCTATGAAATAATTAAAATCATAAGCATTTGTTAACTCTCCATTTCGAAGGTGAAGTGACTTTACTGAGTTGGTATGGTCTACAAGACTACATATCATTTGCATTCAAATTAAATTTTCGAATGAATGTATTTGTACGAAAAATTACCAATATATTTTGCAGATAATTTTTTTCATATATATATAGATATGTTTGAAAAATTTTCAAAATATACTACCATTGAAAAAAGTAAATGCATTGGGACATACATTTTCTTCCCAAATTAAATGTTACAATAAATAATATTCTTGAACAAAACAAATTACTTTATACTTTCTAAATCGTATTTACAATATTTTAGAATGAAGTTACCATGGCTAAATTAAAATAAAACTTGGTAGAAATTAATTTGTATTTGTGGTGGTAAGTTCATAAGCCAGATACAAGAGCAATTGCTTTTGCCTAGTGGCTATGTTAAGAGGCTTCTAATCCAAAGATCCCGGATCTATTCCGAGTCAACACCACCCACCACATTGGTAACTCGGAAATATCACAGATTTATTCCGGGACAACATCGCCTACCACATTGGTGACCCGGAAAGGTCACCGGAGTCCACACCACCTACCACAGATTTAATTTAAGAGTGTAAAATATCACGACCCGTATATCTTGCTTTAAAAACTCCTAAGAGAAATGTGCTTCAAAAATAACGTTTCTAGACTTCAAGAGGTGAACAAAAAATGATATCGATCGAACCAAACTAAAAAAGGGAAAAAAAGAAGAAAAGCAATGGGCTACCCCAAAGCATCCTGGCCGAGCTAATGCAGGTTTGGAAAGTCTTTGAACTCCCCGTAATTCTTGACAAGGCTATTCTTCATCCTCTTTCGATACGCGGGACCTGACAGATGCAAGTCTGCGAAATTCCGCGCATTCTTAACAATAAAAACGCATTATTCTCGGCCCGCACAAAAAGGGGGCACGAGAATAAAGAGCGAATCTGGACTGGTCTGGGCATAAAGTGCCGAAAAAGGATTTTGTAGCAAAACCACAATCTCGCTTTTACATGCAATCTTTTAACTAAATTTCTTTAGATATTTCTCTTAACTGGAATGCTTGGGGTGGAAAATGTCCCTTTATCAGTACGATACAGAGATTATTTCAAGACAGATCATCCGATATTGCAATGAATAAAAGAATTCTTCTTAAATGTCTTGACGCATACATAAATAATATGCAGCTGATATACACGACGGTTTTCGGAATAAAATATGCACGTCTTAAATAACAATTCACGAATAAAAATCTGAATTCCAAAAACAGAGTTTTTCGCCAAAGCGTCTTCATTGGCTGTTGTCTGGTCGTCTCTCGGACAGCAGTTAAACCTCTTTCTTTAATTCATCTCCGTATTTTGAACCAAAGGCAACTTCCAGCTCTTTAAAGGTACTTTCTTTACTTTCTGGAGAATAAAGAAACAAAAGTAATAAATTTAAGTACCAGAGTTTAAAATATCATTATTTATTTGAAAGTTGGTGTCAAGATTACTTCGTAGAATAGGATTCCTTAGAACTAGAAGATGTGTGGAATACGGAATACAAACTATACGCAGAAATCGAATTCGAGATACTCACGAATCTGCTCTCTTTTAATTTCGAGGCCCAATTCCACCCAAGAACCGCCTTGAACCGGTCTGATGCACGTTAAATCCGTTGGATCCAAACGTCCTCCCGCTGGTGTGGTGTGGAAATTTGAAAAGGTCAGTGCCAGCTCAGGTGTTGTCTTCGTCATCTGACCACGGTTCAAAAGGACGAGATTCGGTCCAAAATAGCCCTAGTGTTGCTTCAAAACGGGACGTTAATATAACTAAACTGAACTCATCTCTTTAAAAAAATTTCCGTCTTTCAGTGAAAAAAAAAATAATAACTCAAATAAACCTTGAGCTTGACGATTAAAATTTGGTAAACGGTCTTTACACTAAATTTATAAATTTCGATCAAATTTCCAAAAAATTCCGTTTAGTGGAAATCTGTCTAGATGGTTGTTCGATTATGAGCTAACACAGTACTACAAAACGAAGAAAGCTAGATGGATAAAATTTTTCATACAGTTTTCATATCTAAAATGTGGATTTCTTTCAAATTTTCAATAAAATGGAGCATTTGTCGTTCTGTACTTCAGAAATATGTAAAGAAAATAATTTAAAAACGCAATGACTTCAATATATCAAATTTGGTGTTTGATTTAATGACTACAATTTTACTTCTGTATCAAATTTTGGTTTCAATCTGTTGGAGAAATTACGCATCTAAAACTCATATTTACATTTATTAGAGAATATGCGATAATGTTTTTTTGGGAGACCACACCTATTCCATCTTTTCTACATACCCCCGATTAAATTCCTTTCTTCAGTGAGTAATCTATTTCCAGTAATTCGTAACGAGCATCCATAGTGATGATTAAGCCTATTTTCACCCCGATTATTAAGCTGTCCGATTAAAGTTTTATTCTTACGGTACCCAACAAAGTTCGAAAGAAAGTTTTTTGAAAAATCTGATTTTTTAAAAACTATTTAAAACTATGGTTTTTAGATGCATTGTCAAATATAGTACAAATTACTATAAATGCAACAAAATTATTTGGAAATATAATATGTTTTGAGAAATAGTTCAGAATCAATGTTTTGAGAATGCTCACCACCGTCAACATGATACCTCAAAAGCTTACTGATTTATTGACATAAAAATCTTAGCGTATCTTTTAAGTAATATGGGCAATGAAATGAACCAAAAGTTTTATTGTTGGTGAAATACTTTTTCATTTATAGGAGTTTTTTGAAAAATTAAGTTGTGAATTTATGGAAAAAAGGCATATATATATATACGTATAATTTTACCCATAACTTCTTTGAATAAGATTGTTCTTAGATTTTGGTTTATTTAATTCATCATGATATTTTATAACTTGAGTGCAAAGGAAAATAGCATTCTTGCACTACCATTTTGTGTAGAGTGCTAACCGTTTTGGTTAAATATCATAAAAATTAATTACCAATTTTCCTAATCAATGAATAAAACACACAGAAGATGGGGTGCACACTGAATAGTACAGGAAAGTACCTAAATTCATTGACTGCGCATAACTAAATGACATGCCAAAAGACGGAAAGCAAAGTTTACTTTTTTTACTTTTGAACAGCTTAAACGATGCAATTTTGGAAAAAAGTCTATGCGTCATTATCGTACAAAAAATAATGTATTTAAGGGACTTATAAAATGGAAACATTTTTCCGGTAATCTATACTTATAATAAAGCTCAATGTGTGTGTGTGTGTGTGTGTGTGTGTGCGTGTGTGTGGGTGTTGGCGCTCTACAGGCCAGACCGTTGGACCTACAGCTACCAAATTTGGTATATGTATACCTTGGAGGTCGGGAATGTGCACCTCGGAGCCCTTTTTTCGAATTTTTAATTAGAATTTGAATTAATTAAAATTTAAGCGAAATTTCGACGTTTTTCCGCTATAACTTCCGAAAATATTATCGCACAAACATGATTTTTACATCAATTTAAAGGTTAAAAAATTAGCTTTCTAATGGTGTCAGTGTTTTAATGCATAACTTAAGCCTCTATTTTTAACGAATTTTTAAAGAAATATTTTAACTATGTTTTTTTGATCACGTGACCGGATAAAAGAAAAGAAAACAATGACGGAAGTTCAAATAATAATAAAAAAAACTATCATCGTAAATCAAGTCTAAAGAAATGACACTTTCAGCACGGGACTGGATAAAATAACATAAATATAAAAAGTGATACTTTCTAAAAAAATAAATGCAAGGCAAAGGATTCTATTGTCGTTTGCAATATCTAAATGATTAATTCAATAAATCTTCTTTATTTACGGCTAACCTGATTGACAGGATATGCATTGAACTCCCGACCTAATGGCATATTTCTATAATCGTTTGCAATATCTGTATCATTAATTTAATAATTTTTTTTCGCTTTTTCGCTTTCTTTCAAAAAACATATTTAATATTTTGGCAAAATCACCGAAAAATACATTTTTAATATTTTGGAAGCATAACCGATAATTAAAACTGACTGATTTATAAAATTAAAGAATATTATCAAGAAAACGGGTTCTTTTAGAACTTTCCGTCCATCATCTTAAAGAAAATATTAATTTCAGGCCAATCAATGCCCGGAATTACTTCAAGGCTAATGAATATGTGATTTAATTGAAAATTTTAGAACTCATTACTCATGGTGAACCAGCTGGTCGCCAAAGGCGGCTAGTATTATATATATCAAGATTTCCTATTCTCTTTATTTCGTAGACGTATAGTCAACTTAATGGCTTTTGCTTTATAGAATCGAAGACCAAGCCATACAACTTCTCATTTTTCATGACTAACAGTGTATTTAATGGCGGCGAGATTCTCATTATAAATGTATTCATCTGCCATTAGCAAAGTACTAGATATCCATATTAAAATTTATTATAGGCGTCTTACATCCAAAAGTCTTTAAACTATTCACTGAGTATTAGAGTAAATATGATTGATGCCTTTGTATTATTTGCTTGGATCAACAAAGGGCGAAACTAGCGCAAAGCATTCTACGAGCAGAACCCGGCCTTCTCTATGAAGGGGCACGGGTGCAAGACACCATTTAGGTCCCCACATTTTTAACAAAGTAAAAAAAGGCCGAACATTTGCATATTTATTAACTAATGCATGATTTTGATTTTGCTATTGATTACACCAGGAAAAGGACAATTTTTCTAATTTCTTTTTCGATACTTAGTACAGCAAGAGCGTTTAAGCATTATACCCGTATGCTTGACCGAAGAGAATCCTTTATTTCATTTTAATTTGCTGTAAGAGGGTACATCATTTATTATATTTAGTCGCGGGCAATGTAAAGGATTGCAAAAAATATAACATTAGATACAGACAAGAGTAGATAGCTAACGATTTACAAGCCCATATGAACCTCGAATCAACTTCGACTTCTGGGCGCCGGGCACGCCGCTGTCTATTAACATGTCTGAAGGGGATTTTCGGAACCGGAGGATTTCATGGTCGAGACTCCACCGAAGAACCGTCGTGTGAGGGGGTCTCTTGCACGTTAAATCTATCGGGCCAAACGTTCTCCCGCTGGTGTGGCGTGGTGTGGAGAGGGGGGTGCCAGCTCAGTTGTCGTCTTCGTCATCTGACCTCGGTTCAAAATGACGAGGTCCGTCCCAAAATAGCCCCTTTGTTGCTTCAAACGGGACGTTAATGTAACTAAACTAAAAAGGAATTTCCTTATTCACAAATGGACTTTTCCCGCCTTTTTATAGATATCACTGCGATCTTTGCCTTATAAAGGCGCCAGTCGATGCATGTAAATACGCTTAACGACTTTTAGTATGTGTCACATAATTATTGTTCAGAACACTGTTTTAATTCTTAATTAAGCTGGGGGCGATATCAATCACGGGGCTCAAGTGCGTAGCACCCTCCAGATGACCAACCCTGCAACGAGGAAAATTATTTACCGAGATTTGTGAAATTTGACGAGTAAGTACTTCTTGGTTTATAGATATTCATGTCTATTAATAATAAAAGGTAGATGTGTTTGAATTAGAGCTACAAAATTTAGCATGTATATCCTTTATTGGGTAAAAATTTGCACCTCGGAAAAATTTTATTTTATCGAAAATCAAGCGAAATTTTGGCGTTTTCTAACAATAATTTCATTAATGTAGCAAAACGAAAAAAATAAATTTTACCACAATCGGAAAATTGCAAAAATGTCCTCTTAATGATCCTAATTTAACAGTACCAAAACTTTGCTGAATTTCGGTAAGTTATTATTTTTTATTTTTCCCTGATTTTAATACAATAAATTGCATTGCTGCCTTGAAATACAAACCGATTTCATCGTCTCATCCACTATCTGATCACGTTTTTTTTTTTTTTTTCGTATTGCTGAAAATAAAAAATGAAACACTATGTTAAATATTCCATTTAGTTTATAATAAGTATTTAAAAAAAGTGAAGTCACAATATCATGAAATTTAGAAGATGATCTGGATATTTTCGGTTTCAAAGGGCTTGATGTATGGAACTGTCTGTTTTAGAGAAGTTCATAGCACAAAGTAAAAGAAAAGAAAACAACCAAAATAATGGCATTAATACCAGATAATTTGGTGAAGTCAGAGACCATGAAGTTATATCTAAATGATTTATCTGAAAGAAAGCATTTTGTACCAATGTTTTTTCATCAAATAATGTAGTGAAAAGTTCATAAGCCAGATAACAACTTCCAGTCACGAGTGTACACTTTTGTCTAGCGGTTATATTACGCGGCTACGAACCCAATGCTCCCGATTTCGAACCTCAAGAATGCACAGTGGAATTCGTAATGTTATTTTGTAACTACCACTGCGGTTTTGAATCAAAATTTGATTTCAATCGTTTGATAAATGGGCATACAAAATACCTATTCACATTATACATTCAAAAAAAGGTTAGATTTTCGCCAAATATCTATATTTTGTGATAATTATTCGCCAGTTCCATACAAATTAGTGGCCAGATTCAAAACCCAAGTTTATGCTGGGGAAAAAGAATAAAACCTTTAGTTGATACCATGTGAAAAAAATTTTGTCACTCCAGCGGTTTTAGACCCGGTTATGAGACTTTGGAACTAAGTCTAGCCCATGTTTTCAATGAAATTATGGGATTGGCTATTTATATAACTTTTATGGAAATAAATATTTCCACTGTTTTGAGATATCATGATTAGTACATTTATTGCAAATAATAACGAAAAGTTTTCAGAAGAAATTCCAATCTGGTAATTCATTCATTTATATATAAAGAGAAATTCCAGATTATATTAGGTAATTCCGAAATTGGATATTTTTGCAACATTGGAAAGATATTTTACATTTGGTCTGAACAGGAGCAATTGTTCTGGATTTATTACAATTTTCCTTCTCGGTAAATAATTCATCTATACTTATAATAAAGCTCAATGTGTGTGTGTGTGTGTGTGTGTGTGTGTGTGTGTGTGTGTGTGTGTTGGTGCTCTACAGGTCAGACGGTTGGACCTACAGCTACCAAATTTGGTACATGTATACCTTGGAGGTTCGGAATGTGCACCTCGGAGCCCTTTTTTCGAATTTTTAATTAGAAATTGAATTAATTAAAATTTAAGCGAAATTTTGACGTTTTTCCGCTATAACTTCAGAAAATATTATCGCACAAACATGATTTTAACATCAATTTAAAGATTAAAAAAATTAGCTTTCTGATGGTATCAGAGTTTTAATGTATAACTTAAGCCTCGATTTTTAACGAATTTTTAAAGAAATATTTTAACCATGTTTTTTTGAGCACGTGACTGTATAAAATAAAAAAAAACAATGACGGATGTTCAAATAATAAAAAAAAACTATCATCGTAAATCAAGTCTAAAGAAATGATACTTTCAGCACGTGACTGGATAAAATAAAAGAAACATAAAATATGATATTTTCTAAAAAAATAAATGCAAGGCAAAGGTTTATATAATCGTTTGCAATATCTAAATCATTTATTCAACAAATCTTCTTTATATATGGTAAACCTGATCGAATTTAGACAGGATATGCATTGGAATTCCGACTTAATGGCATATTTCTTTAATCGTTTGCAATATCTGTATCATTAATTCAATACTTTTTTTCCATTATAAAATGTGACAGTTTCTAAAAAAAAAAAAATGCAAAGCCAAGGTTTCTATAATCGTTTGCAACATCTATATAATTTATTCAATTTTTTTTTTTTTTCCCTTTTTCACTTTCTTTAAAAAAACATTTAATATTGAAGCATCACGGAAAAAAAACATTTTTAATTTCAGGCCAATCAATGCCCGGAATTGCTTCAAGGCTAATGTATATGTGATTTAATTAAAAATTATAGAACGCATTATTCATGGCGAACCAGCTGGTCGCCAAAGGCGGCTAGTATTTCAATAAAATATTAAATTTATCATTCTTTTTTAAAAATTAAAACTACTGCTTAGTCTAGACAGAGAATTATATTCTGTTATGATTATGCCTTATAGAAAAATATTAATTGTAGTATTAAATTATAAGTATACTTTATATCAGTGCTCCGCAACCTTTTCTCACCCACAACGCACCTTATTTCTTTCTAGAATTCCGCGGCACACCAGAAGCTAAAGTATATAGGTATTCATTGATACACAAACTTTACAATAAATGTTTGTTTTTTATTTGAAAGGTATACATACATAAAACCGTAACATATTTATTTCTACTCAATCATAATAATTATTAATGAGATATCTGCGCTTGTTTCAATGAACACAAAAGTTTTATATTTGGCTCAATATTTAACACCGCGACCCGAGATTCTTGGTCAAGATCTTTTAAATATGACCGCTTATCATCTTTAATTAATACAAGAGTTGAAAACTTTGCTCACATAAATATGTCATCGAAAATGGAAGTAATGTTAAGATTGCTTTGTAGGAAATGTGAGGATATTCTTTTTTAAGGTAAATCCAGAAAACATCTAATGGAACTTCGGAGAAGTATAATTTTAAAGTCATGTCATTATTTAAATCTGTTCTCACCAGGGTACCATTGAATAATTATTTAATTATAATAATTATTCTTTAGTATATTTAGAAAAATAGACATTATTATGGAAAAAAATTGTCATTGTGTATTAAATACATGTTGAAAAATTGTAAAATGTCAAATACAATGTATTTGATCGTGGCACACCTGTATCTGGCTCATGGCACACCAGTGTGCCGCGGCACACCGGTTGCGGAGCACTACTTTATATTATACTTATATTTATAGAATACTTATTATTAAATTATAAGTATACTTATTTTTTAAATTTTTTAATAGTTAACATTTCATTAAAATATTAAGTTTATCGATTTGTTTTTTTAAAAGAAAGAATCCATACTGCTACTTATTCTAGACAGAGAATTATACTCTGTTATAATTATGTCTTATAGAAAAATATTAATTGCGGTATTAAATTTTAAGTACACTTCTTCCTCTACTAATTTTTTTAATATTTTAATTTTCTGTTTATATACATAGTTTCTGAATTAATTCTCACTTATGCAAAATTATCACTTATTTTGTGACAGAAATCTGAAGACTTCTATACTATATGTAGGGAACATAATTAAATTAACTATTTATAATATCAATAGATGGCAGCACGTACAGTAAAGATATAAAGAGATTAAATTTCTAATTTGAAGTTTTGAGATTTAACACTGTCTACTTAAAAGCAATTTATTATATCTATGCAATCTTCTGAAATTTAAATAGTTTTAAGTTATATAACGGAAAAATCATTTTCCGAAACATTTTTTTCTACTCCAGAAAGTTTGTACTATAAGCTGTTTTCGGTTGTTCAAATGTTTTAGTGATTTATTTCTATGTCAAAGAATGTAATAACTTTTGTGAGAATTAGTGGTGATATGCATGCTATTAAATTTTTGACAAAACATAGTTTGTTACCTTTTTTTATCTAGAGCAATTTCGATATTTAAGGTGATCTCTTTTTTTAAAAAATTGTAATAAATAAGTTGTAATTTAATTATTTGTAATAATCATCTATAATTTCTTTGGAATGGCTGCTGGCTGTTTTACGTGTTGAAAGTTATTGCTAGGTTCCAGCTTATCAACCATTTTTAGTACTTCACATTCCCCCAGGGCCAGCCATCTGGGGGGTGCGACGGGTGCTATACACCCGGGCCCCGAGACTGAGGGGGCCATCACCGTCATTAAGAATTAAAACAATGTTCTGAACAATAATAATGTTGCACTAACTAAAAGTCTACAGGCTTGTTTCCACATGGCTGGCTGAGCATCCACTGACGCCTTCATAAGGCGAAGATCGCAGTGATATCTGTAAAAAGGCTGGAAAAGTTCATTTATGAATAAGGAAATCCCCTTCAGGCATGTTGAGACAGAGCGGCGTCCCCGACGCCCAGAAGTCGAGGCTGGGTTAAATGAACTTGCAACTCATCAGCTATCTACTATTGTCTGTATCTAATGTAATATTTTTTTCAATTATTTTCATCGCCAGCAATTAAATATAGTAAATGCTGAACTCTTTTTCAGCAAATGAAAATCAAATAAAGGATTCTCTTCGGTCAAGCGTATGGGTATAATGCTTAAACGCTCTTGCTGTATTAAGTATTGAAAAAGAAATGGAAAAAAATTGTCATTTTCCTGGAGGAATTGTAGCCGAAACAAAATCACCCACATTATATACACCAGCGAGTGACCGAGCTCCGCTCGGAGAAAACAGGTATCGAAGCTAACTCGAAGATTTAAATTTTCAATTGTGATTTATCAAAACAATACATGCCATAAGAAAATTTGTGAAACCCTTGGTGAAAAGATAACCGGTTAAAGTGCACCATTGTAAACTATTCTAAACAAAGTTAGAGTTTGGAAAGGGAACTATTCTATACAAAGGTAAAGTACAGGTAAAGATTGAAGTGTGTTGAAGTTCAATATTTTTGACAAACTTATTTAGAAAAACCAACATATATGCATACATAAGAAACATATTATAAACCTATAACAGCATAAACATAATAAACATTAATCAACAGCACGTTACCGCTTGAAACCTATTAGGCAATAGACAAAGAAAATTTAAGTGCTGCCATCTATAGCCATTATGGCGAACTAATAAAGTTTGAAAATATCCTATCTGTAACTCCGAACTGCTCGACCGTAGCGCTTCAAAACCGGCGCCAATCGATTCCTCGTGGCCAAAAACCCCAGCCCCCCAAGTTTACCGGAGTTTATTAATTCTGGGGCGATTTTCGACTTGGCAACCATTCCTCGTATTATAGTATAAGATATGCAAATGCTCGAGTCATTATTATTTATTTGTTTGTTTTGCTAAAAATGTTGGGTTGAAAATGGTTTTTTGCACCCGGGCCCCTTCTTAGAGAAGGGCGGCTCTGACACCTTCTTTCCTGGTGTATGAAATATAGAGAAAGTATTATAATCGTCCAAAAATTTGAATTAGACTTCCCGAAATACCAAAAAAGAGAGACCGTTAGTTCGTACGTTGAAACGATAACTTTAAAAATGATTTGAACTAAATGGATGAAAATTGAAATATGATATTTACGATAATTATAATAATAAAGATTAAATAATATTAAAGATTATTATAATAATTAAGATTTCTATCAAATTTTTTGCACAATCCACTCATTTGTTTGACTGTCCAAATATAAGTCAATACGTTGACTACAAAGCAAAGACTACTTGACGGATAAAAATTATTACGGATTAGCAAATTTAACACCTATATTGTGAACACCTATCAAATTTTTAGCCAAATCCAATAAAGAGTTTGTGGCAGGTTGGTGTAGGCTCGGAATAGGTTCCAGGGCCTTTTGATTGGGAGCCTCGTAACATAACTACTAGACAAAAGCAATTCCTCATGCCCGGTAGATGCCATCTGACTTATGAACTTACCATTACATTACTCCCCCTCCAGTGAGTCGTATGTGAGACGAACGATGTTATTGCACCAAGTGTTTTTTGGTGAACGACGAATGTTTTTTAATCGCGCCAGGCGTTATGGCGGGTGACGAACGCTTGTTATGACGACTTTTACTATCGGTAGAGGGCACACCGAATGCTGTGTTTTGAAGGTTCATTGTCCGAGGTCATCAAGGTGGCAGATGGTGTTGGCTTGGAATAGATCCCGGGACCTTTGGGTCGGAAGCCTCGCAACATAGCCACAAGACAAAAGCAACAGCTTGTGTCTCGTAGATGTTATTTGGCTTTTGAACTTATCACCACAAGCTGAATGTCTGTTATACTCTATTCCACCCAATCTTGTTGTTGTTGTGGGGTTTATTGGCGCAAAAGCCATACTTGGCCAAACTGCGCCGCACCCTATCTTGGCAGTAGAGTATTCTCGGTATGCCGATTCGCAGTCATTGTTAGAGGAATTGGATTACTTTAAAGTTCAAAGTTTCTAGAAATGCAGATCGTTAGCGAAACTTTATCTCGCCAATTTTCCGCCAAACAGTAAATATTTATTAACTTTATTATATTATCATTTTAAATCAGATAATTATTTCTTTTCTTACCGGCGTCTTGGCATAGGGGTAGCGTGTCTTCCCCATGATCTGGGCGCCCCGGGTTCAGACATGGTTGTTCTTCTGAGTGTTCAATCTATCAGATGCGTGAATGAGCCCCCCACCCCCCTGTAAAAAGAGGTTGTGCAAGTGAATGTTTGCGTCACCTTCATTTGAGCTGGAAGTCAGACTTCTGCCCTCTGGGTGCTCAAGAGTCTTTACCCACAGAAGCTACTTCCGTGGAAACACCGACACAACATCATCATTTCTTTTCTTATTTTCATTCTTTCGTTCAATATTATTGATATATTGTTTTAGTTAATCCTTAAGGTTATTTCATTTCCTTTCGTCGATTTTTTAAAGAAAATCGAAAGTATTTCAATATTATGTAAAGCGTAGTTCGGTTAATGTTTTTCAAAAGGATAAAGATAAAAGACCATCGTTCACATCTTTCAAAACTTTATCTAATGTTGGGATCTCATTTCGACGAAAAAAGCATGGACTTTTCGTCAAATACAGGATGATGTAAAATCATCATATTTTACGAGACTTTAATGGTTCTCTACTGAGCCTGGTCGCTTAAAGACTGGATACCTTTATTTATTTTTTATTTTTTTCAAATGAAAAACTGCTTTTTTGCAAAATTTTATCGACGATTTGATTGACAGAATCTTTAAGGTTTTCTTGGAGTCGGGAATAAACATTTAATGTATTTCTGAGTGCTGCATTTTTTATTGATTTCAGTTGTCTTGAAGGTTTAGTTTAGTTGCATATTAATGTCTCGTTACTGGAGTGTATTTTCGGTTTTCAGGAAGGAAGCTTAAGCAATAGATTAGAAAGGAGTATCTGCGGTCTAATGAGAATTGCCAAATCTTAAGTTTCCTAGGAAAGCGTCTTTTCAAAATTTAATATCATGCGGTTTTTCTCCAAGAGAGCATTTATCAGAATTAGTACCTTCCTTGTTTTTTATTTGCTTTTCAATTGCCTGAAATAAGTTGGGAAACTCTTGTAGGGGTTCTTTACAAGAGAGAAAACGCCCCTTCTTGTGTGTGTGTGTTACGGCCAAAGCCCGAAGTTCAGCCATTTCCCGAATTGACCGGCCAAATCGCACATTGGCAAGGGCGTGTGGAAAATGTCCGATGTACTGGAAATGAACAGCGAATATGCAACTCTGGCCGGCCAGTTCCCGAAGGGCCCGGCCAATGTGCGAAATGGTCGGCCGATTCGGGAACTGGCCGTAACAATGATGCTGATCATCTTCTGTCATAAACTAATTCAGTAGATAATGTGGTTGTTTTCTCTGAGGGAGAGGAAATTTTCGTAAGAGACCGGTAGGTGTCTGGTACTGCGAGATCCTTACTCCCTTCAGACTACAGCGGACCTAGGACCACCCTACCTCCTTGGCTTTTGCTCCGATCGTAGGGGCCTAAGAGAGGCGGAAAACTCCTCTGCGGCAGCCATAATGTGATTATCATTAGCATTACGGTATACAAACACCCAACATTTGCTCATGACCTTTTTCTTCTGACTTTGGCCCATGCCATTTCGCGAACTTGCTGGCCAAAGCCCGAAATCAAGGAAAGATCAGGTATTGGCCGGTCATCGTGAGGCGATATTGGCTGTTTCGTGATGTGGCCAGCGAATACTGGAAGTGGCCGAACTTCGGGCTTTGGCCATAACATATAAATACTTACAGTTCTAGTACACCCAATTTTGCCAGAACTCTCTATCAGAACATTCTAGTTAGTACCAATCTTTTTCTTTGCACTTCCTGATAATTTAGTTTCGCACAATGCAGTATTATTTGGTAATAAAATTGATACAATCCAACTGTCAATTATGTATTTCCATATATTTTTAATTAGAAACAATTTTATTTCTAATAATATAAACAATTTATAGGCTTGATTAGTATAAATATCTAAAGCAAAGTTTAGTATTCTACAATTCTATCTGCAACCTAAAAAAGAAAATTAAATCCCACTGGAAGTCATCATGTTCATTCTTGCCCTACACGTTCATCTCTTTCTAAAAAAATATTTGCATATTGACACTGGGACGTTTTAAAACTTGTTTCCAGGCAACATCTAAAAAGAAAAAGGAAAACATGTAATCTAATTTGAAAATACACTAGTTTTGCTTCTCCCTAACAATCTCTTGGATCTGCAGACTGCATTTAATAAAACCCACAATTGGGTTTTGGCCTATTCTACCTATACGGGAGGTCGATCTCAAACTGACCCGCCATTGTATAGGACACACTCGTTATACCCACCGTCATCTTATCCTTGGTGAAAGGGTACCAATGTGTACCACTTGCAATATTGCTTTTAGTGTTAAACATGTCTTAATCGAATGTCCCGATTTTAATGTTCATCGTTATAATTTTTTCTATTCGTCTTCTCTTAAATTACAAGACCTGGTGGGTGAAACATACCGTTAAAATATTTTCAAGTTTAAAAAAAAAACAATTGGCTTTCATTCTTGTACTGAGTAATCTTTGACTTTTGTTCATATTTCACCTTTTACATGGCTTCATTTAATTTTTAACATAATTGTACATTAATTCCTTGCATTTCTAAGTTGATGCCTTCCACTTTCATATTTTTATTTGATGTTGCTTTACGGTCTCGCTCATTTCCTTACCGTTAGCTTGACGCAGCCTGGCTTTTGTGCGAGAAAAAAAATCAATACAACCAGCCAACCCTAACAATCTATAGGGATAATGTAATCAGAACAAAAAAACTGAGTAAATCTAAACTTCTGGGAAATCTAAATATATAATTATTTATCGTAATGGATTTTATTTTATATAGTTGTTTAAAAATTATAATCTATAATAAAATATATTGTGCATGGGAAAGAGCTTTCACACTTTATTTTATGTGGAACAAGAAGAGATAAGAACTTTTCATATATGATAATAGTGATGTCTTTTGTTGATAAGTTAAGAAAGGACACATAAAACCATTTGTGAAACAGATTTAATATATCTTCAAATACTTAATAAATCAGGAAAATATTAAAATCAGTCAGCTGTTGAAGCCATAAATAAATCTGCATGAATGTCTTTAATAAATACAATAATCACTTTAAATAAGCACCAAAAACAACTGGAAAATTAGCTGTCTAAATATATCACACAGATGTTTGAGAAAAGTATTCTTTTCACTAGTTTGAGCATACTAATAAGCTCTTAATCCTATTTTGCATGTAAGCTTTAAAATAATTGGTTTAATGATAGAATTATTGATTTTTTTAAAGATATTTTTCAGAAAAGTTTAGTAGAAAGCAGTGCAAAAACAATTTTCTGTGCCCTTTCCAATTCAGAACAAAATTTGAGGAAGGAAATAAAACTACCCACAGATTACTTGTAAACAAAAAATGGAAGAAAGAACCTAATTACTTTGTGCTACAGTATGTTATGCACATTATATACATCACTTATTACATTTATTTAATACATCTCAAAACTAGCTAGGGCAGCTAGAAGTAAAAATTAAATGACAGAACTGCATGTTTTAATCATTCTAAACACAATAGTTATTTCTATTACAAAATAATGAGGGGTGTAAAGAAAAAGTAAACCCTGTTTGCATTTTAAGCACAAATGGAACGTTTAACGGCCAACAATATATATTAACAATAGTTTTATCACATTTTAAATATAGATATATAAGTTTGCATATAGATACTTTATATATTAATACATCATGACTGACAACGACAGTATAAACTGTCATAACAAACTACATTTGATACAATAAAAGCAATTATTTTGTGTCTGCCTTGAAATATCACAATGACAGATGAAAGGTTACATGCTGGAAAAAGATCAAGAGTTAAAGAGAATAATTAAGTAAAGCACTTTTCAGTCCAAAAACATATGCTTTAAAATAATTTAAGCAAGTTGTTCTTAACTATTTCACAAATATGTTAAGTATGAAAGAGCTTTTCACATTTCATCTATAACAATTTTTTTTCCTTCAAAAATATCAAAATGCCAGCATTTAACTTGTAATTTTTACACTCATTTTCAAATTATAAATTAAAATATTAAGTAATGCTAAAAACAGTCATAATTAACATGCATTTTTCTCTCTCTTTAATATAATGGAAGAAAACACCTCTTAATTATTATTAATAAGACAACTGAATGGACCAAGTCTGATAATTTCAGAACTGTATACAAAGCAAAGATAAGAGAAAAAAATATTGCAACATTTCATATATAAATAACATGAAAGTAAGCACTGTATAAATTAAAATTACTACTTTGGAATTCATGACAAGGAAGGCACCATATTATTAAGGCGTTCATATTTTAGTATTTAAGGCACTGAGTGCAATAATGCTCAGAAGATTATACTCTCATATGGAACTTATATTATTAATTTAATAAAATAAATTATTTTATTTATATTTACTGAATTTTATTATTATTTTACCTTAAAATTTTCATTTTAGGGTGCAGAACATTAACATTATAATAGTTTTGTATATGCTAGATTTTAATATTTGTACAAAATAAAGAGAGAGAAGTGTGTACAAAATTTGATTATTTTTACCATTTAGCGTAACTCTTCTAATCGTTTTTTAAAAGAAATGTTCATTAATTTTTGTTTACGCTCAAAAAATTAGATTTTAAAATTAACCTTACTATACATTACATGCAGAATCAATATTAATATACAAGAATCAATTTGCAAAGTATTCAAATCCACATTTTGCAGGCAGATTCATTTAGCTTCCATGCTCAGCTGCCATAAAGCTATGATTTATTATCATTCTAATGTGCATTCTCCCCCCCCCCCCCCTGTAATTCCAAAATTATATTTTAATACATTATGTAATTAAGCTTGTGATTTCAACAGTAAGGAATACAAAAGTTCGAATTCAAAATTCTTCAGCTGATACATTTTATATTGCACTCAGTCCTATAATATTATTTGCATACATTATTTAATGAGAAAATCAAGTTTTTAAATTTAAATCACAGCAAATGACGATGGAGTTAGATTTCTTTTTTAAATACTCACAGCAAACATCAAACTTGATAAACTATATAGTTATCATACTTGCATCATCACCATCATTTTTGTACTTTAAAACTCCTTAGATAAATCAAATGAATAGTATACAGCTTATAAAACATGCATAACTTCTCAATAATTCCATATTCAATATTTGGGATCCACTGATAGAAGCAAAAGTGGTCAAATGAGCACTATCTTGAAACAAAAAAAAAAGTATGCCACAAATTACATTAAAATTTATTCAAACATTTTAATGAAGCAACCATTAACATCAAATTGAATTAATACATTTTCACATTAGCTAATGAAATTTTTTGATGAAATCAAACAGATATTACATTTTATATAGCTGTAAGGAATGGGAGGGGAATGAATTATGTTGAATTGTATTAAATAAACATGAATTTCGCAATAAGGTTATAAAATAATGAATATCTTAAGATGACTTTGAATAACGCAGAAACTAATTATAGCATTCTCCTATTGATAGTACCGACAAATTAGGGAACAAAAGTTATTTGTTAGAGTGTGAGCGTGAAAAAAAATAAAATGCAATCGCATTTTTGTTTTAAAATAATCAAATCATTAAATGGAAAATATTGAACTTTTTTATAAATACTCATTATTATTATACAAAATTTTAATGTTTATTAAGAGTAATCAAGAGTCGGAATTTAAATTTTTAGTAGAGATGTCTTTAAAGTAAAATATTTTCATTAAAGCTTTACTATGCACTAAAATTGTAATAAAAAAGTTTTTGAAATCACAGTTAATATGTCATTTCTATTTTTAATTTTCTTTCGTCATTTTTATTTCTTCATGGTTAAACATTTCATTATCATAAACAGACAATGCTTAATGGTGTTTTTTTCCTCCTACATACAGTAAATACAATCAATTCAATAATAATATATTTTATTTTCTAATCTTAAGCTGAAGACTTTCAAAATTCTATTCAACGAAAGAAAAATATTTAAACACACAAGCCATTATGAATAAATATTACTATAGTTAAAAGCTTCAAAGCTAAAAGCATTTAGTTCAAATGCGACAAAATTTGTTTAAAGATATACTCAAATTAATGATTTTTTTTTAAGAATCAGATGCAGGAAACACTAAAATGCAATCGATTTATATTGACAAAAACAATCCTAATTATTTACATTTTTTGAAAATTTATTGATAAGGTATTGATTAATAACTGACTAAACATATTTAAAATTTATTCAAAAACAAACCAATTTAATTTAATCAGACACACAAATTATAATCAAGAACTAATTGGAATGTATCAGAGATCTGGATAAATTAAATTTTTGCGTGGCAGGCTTTTTTTTTTTAAGATGTAGCATTTCACATCTTTTTAGAAAAATTTCAAAACAATGAATGATTTAGTGTCCTTATTACTATGGAATGGAAGCATTTATATGATTTAAAGCAAAATAAAACGTCACAATAAGGTTTTCTTTCATTTTTAAATGTCACGATAAGGTTTTCTTTCATTTTTAAATGTCACAATAAGATTTTCTTTCATTTTTAAATGTCACAATAAGGTTTTCTTTCATTTTTATGATTTAAAAAAAAACAATGCTACAAAGGCAAGTTAGCAAAATATATATAATTTGCTACTATTCAAAAAATGTTGAGGATTATGCAAAAATATAAAATTATAAATTAAAGTACAATACATAATCTTACATGGAAATCAAATTTTAAGTTATCATTAAGAAAACTTAAAAATGTTCCTAAACAGAAAATTCTATTATAAATAAATTTATTAGAGCCATACTAAAATTAAATCAAATGAATTATAAACTTTCACACATTTCAAAGAAATGCAATTTTTTACAAACAATGAAATAAAAAGAATAGTTTGAAATTTTTTTAAAAACTGTATCTCTTAGAAGTGCTGTAAGCAGTGACTTTTTTAAATGACAATAATATAGTTTTAATAAAAAGATGTTATATAAAATCTTTCATATACTAATTAAAATAATAGTAGCTGATGTAATAAAGTCAAATAATTTTTAAAAATAATGATAATGTAAATTATATACCAGGTGCAGTAAAAAAAGTTAGAAGTTCGCAATTTTTTTTTTTTTTTAATAAGAAATTATGTAGTTTAAGTAATTGTACTAAAAAGAAGAATTTACAGTCAAAGAAAGAAATAAAAATCTAAGTATCTTACAGATAATTAATTAATTGCACATAATTCAAAATCATATCTTAAACATAATCAGCTGAATGTTTGCAGAAATTTCATTACCCTAAAATTAAATTAAGGTTTTTAATATCAAAATACAATTCATCCTTTTGAGTTTCATTAAATTTAGTTTGTTTTTACTAGAAATATTTTAGGTTTTTGATATAATTTCTTTCTTTAAACAGAACAGTTTTAAAATTTTTATTTTCTCATACTAAAAAATTAGAAAATAAATTTAATCTTGAAAAATCAAATGATACATGATTTATATCCCAATTCTTGAGACTTGCTATGAAAACATAGATCTAGTGCATTTCAGATCTCTAATAAGAATAATCAAAATAGGAGAGAATATGCATTCGTTGACATTCTACAAGACAGATTGTTTGATGTAGTGTGATAAATTTGGCATAGTTTTCACTTGGAAGTTGAAACAGACATCGAAGAGATAGGAGAAGAGAAATTAAAACTTTATAAATTAATATTGTTATACAATAGCAAAGTTCTTGAACATTTCAGTACATAAAACTGTTTTTTACACCATTTTAAATAATGGTTTTTTAATATTAAAATGTTATTTTTTATCTTAAATTTTGATAATTTGTAACAAGAATTTTTCACAACTTCCAAAAATAGTTTCATTGGTATCAATGGAATTGAGTCAGTTAATTTGTACTAATTTTATTAGTAACATTAAAAAATGATTTGGTTTTAAGGGGCAAAATTATTTTTATTGTTTCATCAAATATTATTCACTTAGTTTTCAATAATGGATGAAGAAAATTTCTATTTATTATTTTAAGTTTCCATGAGGAATAAGAATGTGAAGTTACAGTATTATGAAAAACAATATGCTATAAGAAGACAAGATTTTCACAAACAATCACATTTTTAATCACCCAATAACCATGAAACTTGAATGAATTAGGAAGACTCATTTATATAATACGGAGAACAAATGTAACAGTAACAATGGTATCATAATTTTATGCTTAAAAATACTTTTAGGGAATCATGAAACTTCAACTTATGCATAAGAATATGGCTGAAAATTGATGTCATTTAATTAAATTACACACTGCCAATGTCCTCAACTAACCAAATAACAGCAAAAAAGGCTAAAATATTGAATTGTAAAGATAAAAGGAGAAATGCCATTTCGAGCATTTATATACATCAGCCTGAGGGTTCTCGTGTATGACAGTATGTAAATTATTCCATTTTCGATAAAGTATAATTCTTTTTGATAAAGTAAAGTTCATGCATCAATGTATTATTTGATTTATTAAACCAAAATATTCTAAAGTATTTTTTATTAAAATTTTTCATAAGATATGAGATAAAACAAAGTTATTCAAGCATACTTATTTAATTAATTTTATTTCAAATAATCTTAGTCAAAATTAGTATTATTGCATTTAAAGATGGCTTAGTGCCAAAATATTCGAATTTCATAATTATTAAATAATAATCTAAGCTGTGTAATTTGCCAAACTTCTGCAAAAATTTAAATACAACTATTTATCTCTATCGCTTATAAGCAAGGAAAATAATCATACAACTTACAGCAATAAACAAAAGCTGTCATTTAAGCAACATATCATCATTAAATTCAAAACATTTTAGCTTGTGAAGCTGAACTCAGCAAGTGCTATCATATCTAAAATAAGCAGTATAAAAATGTGTAGTGATGCCATGGATTTTCTATAAAATTTTATGCCTTAATTCTTGCAATAAGTAACAAAACTTTATAGAAACAGGCAAATGCTCTAAGCAATATGTACCCACTATCTAAAGGCTAGTATTGTGTACTAATATTAGTTATTGAGTTTAAAAAATGATTTGAACTTCTATTTGCATAGTAGACTGTTTTCCAGAGGTCATCACTATTATCTTGTTAATAAAAGATATTCTATTGTTAATCATTTCAGTGCGAAACTTCAGCTACATAGAGCATGGTTCAGTATAAGTCTATAAATATTGTAAGCTAAAAGCCTGTTATAAAATGAGAATTATTAAAATTGTCCTCTGAGAACTGGAAATTTTCTTTCATAATCAATATGAAATCTTAGCAATGAATTCAGTTTTTTCTTTTGTGTGTGTGTATGTATGTGCATAATTGTTATATGATAAATTACTTGGATAAGAATTTAAAAAAATTAAATTTCTCTGCTATGCTATGCTACTAATCTTATACAAGACACAAAACTGAATAAGTCACTGACATATAAATAAAACCAATTTTTCCATCATGAGATATTTATGAAACCATAAATATGAATAATTCATTTGTAACAGAAGGCAATGCTTCATTTATAAACTGATCACTGAATATATGATATAGTGACAAATTAAAGATAAATAATGATTACACAGCCAATAAGATTATACATAATTTTAAATAACATTTTAATGGATTTTTTTTAAATTTACTTCCAGCAAGGAAAGGTTTATCACAAACTCTATAAACATATAAAATCTATTTTATGAAGGCAAATTATGAAAATAAATCTACAAAAGCAACATAAAAACAATTATTTACACTAGCATCACCTTTATAACACACATATATATATATACACAAACAATTTCATTCATAAAAACTGTCCTAATTTTAAAAATCATGGTATATCATTGAAGGTAATTTTTTTAAATTCTTTTAAGATATCCCAATGTTAAAATATCTTATTTAACAAGTGAAAAAATTATATAAACCATATGATTTTAATAGCTTAGCTTTGTTGAATTTTGAAATATTCATTTGGATGCACAAAATTTAGGATGATATTTTGATGATCAAAAAGAATCTGTATTCTGAAATAAATTAAAATTTATACACAATATTTCATTCAATGCTGGAAATCAAATCTGGAAAAAAGTTAAATATTGTCTATTTCTATCATAAATGTTTGAAGACTTTAACTCATCATAAAGACTGGCAGATAAAATGCAACTGCGGCAGTGACTGAATTATGTAAAGCCAATTTTTTTAATATTATATAGCAGATTCTTTTTAATACAAAAGTTCATTTTCATGTCATTTGTCATAAAATTATAAATTAGCATTAATTATATATGTATATATATATAAACTATCATTGATTATCATTAATTCTAGATTGTGAACCTGATGATTGATAAGTATTATGAAAATTAGTGACTTCAGATTCACACAAGGAGTCTATAGACAATGGAACAGATGCAGAAATATGAGGTGATCCAAGCTTACATGGAGTATGTTGAATTTGTTGATACGAACGAGTATTAATAGTCATAATGCGATCATCGTACAAAGAAAAGCGTGGATTTTTTAGTTGATTGCTGGAAGAGACTTCTTTAGCTTCCTCAACATTATTTTTTGAATTATCCACATTAGTAACACGAGATTCACTTGCCTGACTAACTTTGACAGGGCTTGCACCTAGCGCGACAGTAGCTTTATTGGAACCTTCCAACTTTGTTATTGGTAGAGTGTTTGGTCTTTTCATTTTTGGATTACTTTCAGTGCAAAGCTGAGGATGTGTTTGACTTTGAACAAACCCGTTTTGGAAAGGATATTTCTTGCGTCGATCATCATCCAAGCCATTAGCATTGTCTATAGGTACAGTCTGACAGTAAATTTGCCTATTTGCAACTGGACGAACAACAGTCTGGGTCATACTGAATTCATCATTGGGATCCATGATGTATACTTCAGTATCCATACTTTGCACTTTAGAAAGATTTGAAACGCCTAAAGGTTTTGGAACTGTATTGTGCCCATTTGGTAATTTGGGTACAATAACTGTTGGAGGTTCAATAGCTTTGGGAATAGTAGCAGTTTCCACTGCTGAAATATTTGGCTCGGTGCTTGAAGAACCCTTTGGAAATTTGAAGAAATTTTTAAAACCTCCAACAATTCCAGCACTTTTCTTCGTTCCCTTTGCATCTTTCATGACAGTGTGGCCATTGGCCATCTGAAGAGAATGTCCATTACCAGGAACATTAGGTTGCTTTGGCATAGTGCTCACTATATGGACAGCATTTTGAACATAAGGAATAGGATTAACTGCACGTGTCGAGTGGCTGAGAACATCATTTGGAACTAAAGCATTGCTTTCTGATGCTTCATTAGTCTGAAGTGTGTTAAATAAGTCTGTTTCAAAATTAAAGCTGTTGGCTGAATTATTCCGAGTACTAAATTTATCATTCTTCTCAACCAGAGAGTTTCCACTAATAGTCACATCCTCGATAGGTTCCATAATTAAATTCCGTTCCATGGTTGGGTTTTTCCCTTGATATGGCTGCAATGGCACAGTTACTTTCAGACCAGGTGTAATATTGTTATTGGTGGAGAGATTTTTGAGATTGTTACCATTACTGCTAGAATTGCTCGGACATGATCTGGGAGTGAGTTCTGAAGGAGACATTGTTATACTCGTTTCCGCTGTATTTTCTGACATGCTAAAATCACCACTGTACCGGCTGTCCACACCCCAGTTTGTTGGACTTAAGGCATCTGCATTACTTTTCATAATAGGCATTTCAAAAGTGGAACCTCTGAACCAGCCATTGGAAGACGCTTGAATAATATTTGATGTGGTATGAATATCGGCTGATGTAGGATTAACTGTTGGGCTAACACCTTGGATTGTTGTGCCAGCTGCAAAAGCAAACAGATTTTCAACTACTGAATGAAAAAAGAAATCCTTACAAAATTAAAATAGATATTTATAACACATGCCTTTAGGTCAGGAAAACAAGAAATTTGTCCGATTAATTCAAGAAGATCAAGAAACTTTTTTAATCTCTCTATTTACATGAGCAAAAAGGTTAAATTGATTGCATCGGTTTTGTTTTTGGTTCAGATGTGGATTCTAATAAAGTTAGATTTTTCACTTCAGTATTGTAACTTTAAAAGCTCTGGATATAACATATCACTATTTTAGATACAATAAAATATGTAAATTCTATATCAAACTGCACTGCTTTTTAGCATAATAATAACAGTTTTTATTGAACAAACTTATCTTTGCTTATGAGCTCTCAAAGTACTTATCAATTTTATGTGCCACTATAATTATCTCATCCCCAAAAATGAGAATCAAATCATGTCTTACAATAACATTAACAGATCATCACTCAGTACAATAATACACAGATCTCAAGAGGCATGCTATGATTTCCTATTTATCTCTTATAATTCATGAACTTAAATACCATAGTATAATTTTAAGATATATATATATATATATATATATTAAAACTTTATTTGAAATTCAGTGCATAGTGAAGCATTAAAAATAGTTAAGATCAAAATGAGAATCAGAAATGGCTAAATTTATGCAAAAACGTGAGAGGTACAATTACATGTATAAAAGTCATGTAATATTACTTTCAAGATATGTTGCAATTCTCCAGGTTAAGATTTACTTCTGACATGATTGTTGAAAAGATACCGATGAAAATTGTTTCGTTTAAAATTGGCATTTTTTGCCTTTTTGTGTTTATTTTAACCACTACCATTTATAAAACTAGACCATTAAAAAATGAAATATTATTTAATATAAAATTTTAATAATCTTTTATTCATGTGATTTTGCTAAAAAAAAAAGAGGGATATCCTAAAATTGAATTGAAACTAAACACCTAGAATACTAATAGAAAGTACTTGTAGGTTTCAAATAAACCTTCTGACATGCAGATACAGAGATTAAAATAGTTTCCAGTTTTTCATAAATTAAGCAGAGGAATGGCTCCCCTCCCTCTTTTTGGGTGGGGGTAGGTTAACTTTTAAACTTTTATATTTTAAGATAAATATTATACCTGTATAAATTGATACAGGTATATACAGACTGTACAAAGTTTGCTCATATTTAAGATACAAACAATATCCATTACCCTCATTCTTAAAAATTAAATAATCTATTGCCATATTAAAAAATCTATAATAGAGATTTCTTAATACTGTATTTTCATAATAAAAATTGTAAAAAAACAATAGATTCCCCCCCCATTTATTAAAAAAATGTAAATTAGAGTTTGACAATTCTTGCTAATTGTCTAATGCATATCTTAGAACAATCAAACCTCTTAGGTTCTCTTAAAACATAAATGAATATAAGAAACATAATATAGCAGGGGGAAAATGAATACATTAGAATACATAAAATGAAATCATTAATTTTTTGAAAGATTATAAGAATTTTTTTAACACATTCTATTGTACAAATTTTATGGAAAAACATTAAAAATCATATTCAATGAAATTCAAATATACAAACAACATTTTGCTTAATGAATGTAAAAATTATTTTGAGTACTATATATCTATCATTAATATTTCATTTCTATAAATCAATTATAAAATATGCAATATAAATAAGTTAAAACTTTGGAAAATTATGAGTTGGTATTAAAAAATTCAACAACAAAATTATTTCCTCGTGGCTTGCAGTCTCAATTGTAAGAAACTAAAAAGTACATTTTAAAAAAAAATCAGTCGACAAAAAAAGGTACGTAAACATATGTTTTTCATACTTGTTCTATATGAATAGTATTAGTTAGTTAATGAAAGGAAGAGAAATCTAATAGTAAAAATTAGTTTCTAAGTAAGATGAAGTTATGAAAAAGATAATAATGAAAAATACATACATGCAAGAGAGAAAGAAACAAGCAATATTTTAAAATTTACTTTTATTATTAAAAAAAAGTTATATGCTTTAAAGCTAGTATTAAGAAATATGAAAAATCCACTCCGAGTGAAATTTCAAGCAACACTGTAACCAACCTTTATGTCGATCCCATAATGTAGGCAATTCAGACAGTCTTTCTTCAACACAGAGAGCTGTTAGTCTTGCTTCAGCGTCTTGATCCCAGCAATCTTCTATTGTTTCTTTCAGTGCTCTAATTGCCTGAAAAAAGATTAAATAATCATTAGATATAAAGAATAAAACATTTTATAGTAAAGCTTTGAAATGGCTTTCAATATTTTAACAACACTTTCTAAAAAGAACAAGATATTTTCATAACATACATTTTTAAAGCATTATTTTATTATCTCTTTCAATTTAAGAGCATTATTCCAATGCTACTTTATGGCAGCACTAGGAATACCAGGAAAAAATAATTTTCATCAAAAAAATATTTAATATTAAAAAACTATAGTTTTTAAAAAAATTATTTAATTTAAAAAAATTGTTAAATATTTAATTTAAAAAATGTACTTGAGTATGAAAGATCTCTTTCCTTGATCGTAAAATAGTTGATTATTTCAAGACAAGTAATTGTTAGGTTTTGAACTCTAGTGGTTAATAAGTTTTAGTTACCCTGAATGAGCCACAAAAATTTTATTTTTTTAATTTTCTACCCCTTAAATAAGGCAGGTATTTTTTATAAATAATTTCGTTTGTGATTACCGATATTTTAAAATGTATTCTTACTTTTGAGATTTTTTTCCATTTATGTCTAAATTATATTATTAATTCATAATTTCATTGAAATTTTAATAAATGCTGCTTTCCAGGAGACATTTAAAAGAAAGTTCACTGAGTCATTCAAGGGTAACTAGGACTTTCACTTTTTAAGAAAAGATCTAAAACAGACATTTTCAAAACCCAAATTCATCAATGCAACAATTTGTAAATATATACAACTTTAAACGGACACAGTTCACATACAATGGAATATATTCTAAGACACAGAAACTTCAAAGTTCTTGAATAAAAAATCCAGAATTATCTTAAGCAGAAAAGAATTAGAATTTTCTGAATTAATTGTATCAATGGAACAAATTACTTCAAAAATCAGTATTTAAAAAAATAAAAGGCACCAGAAGATGCAAATAAAAAACTCCTAAACGTTTTAATCACACTTTTTTGACTCAAGCACTCTCCAAAAAGCAATAATAGTGCAATGTATTTTTCCCACTCAAAATATCTTTAAATATATTTACAACACTTAATATAGAGTATCCAAAATGCAAACTGGCATATCAATGCAATAAGTTATAGTCAATACTCCAGAAACAATTTTTTTAAATTAAAATTCAACCATTTCACTACTGCTATCTTGCATTCTTTTAAAATTGGTTTATAAAACAAACAAAAAAAAATTCAGCAATAAATCACCAATGAATAAAATTTTAGAAAAAAAAATGTTTTTAGCCAAGAACTCATCACTCTCAGACATAAATAATACTTCTTGATCATAAGTTATATAAAACAAATTCTGAGAACTACTTAAATGTAACAACCATCACTGAAACTGTCTCAGAGAGTCCTATTAGTATACATTTTTTTATTATTATTTTGAAAGATAATATCAATATTTCTGAAATCTTGAAAAACAAGAATATTTCTTTCAGATTATACCAAGAATTAAACAAATTTTAGCACAAGAGTAATAAAATTCCATTCTTCAAACCAATCTTTACTGACTGGGTACGGGAAAATCTATTCTCACCCAATTTTTTTTAACACTTATGTAAATGTCATTCCTAAAATTCCATAAAAAATACCATAATCTTAAAAATGCAAAATCCCTCAAACTTCAATACAAAATTAACAACAAAATACATATTGTTAATCAATACATATATATATGAATTAAGCATTTTTCTGACTACACTGTGGGATTTGACTGAGAAAAGTAAGTTCATTTTACAATCTGTAAGCGTAAGTAAAGAAAAGAAGTATATTTGTTTTATACCACATTCTAATTTTTAGTTTTTCATTCCCAGAATAATTGAAAGCAAATGAAATTATACTATAATGAAAATATTAAGGCCCTTGGCAAAGCTACATACAACATTGTTAAACATGCAAACTTAGTTTCTCTCTGGTACAAACTACTAATAAGAAATTAGCTATAATTCTACAAGTCAATAATTAGAAAATTATCATTTATATTTTACCTATCTGAAAATACGTGTCAACAATTATTATTACTAATCTTTCAAAATAAATAATTGATGCAATAATGAAATATCTCGAGTTTACAATAAGAAATCATTTAAAATGGTTTTATCATTTAATAACGTATAGGGAAAAAAAGATAAAAATAAAAATTTTTGAAAAAAAATTCTATATTCACAATGAGTTGCTTCAAAAAACAGTGTGTGATCCAGCCATCCAAAATTCAAAAAGTGTGCTGAGTGCATTATACAACAATTTTCAAGGGATCACTGAAGCTTAAATGCCAATTCAGATGTTTAATAATATCCAACTACTCTAGATGATTAAAATATCTGACTACTATCAAACAAGCCATAGTTATTTAAGATCTGCTAAATATGTTTTACATTCAAAAACTCTTCTACCAATTTACAAATAATTAGTTCTAAATTAAATGTAATAATTGTATTAATAGAATGTATGTAACGTATGTAATATAGTAGTTTCTCAAAAGAGAAATTACAATACATTCATTTTTTTCATATTCCTCCACAATAATTTAGATAAAAATTTAATTATTTTATCTTTACATAAATGCTGCATTTTCATTCATCTAAAATTAAACCAAAATATTTTATATTCTAAGTGACTTATAAAATAAGTCTTCTTTAATTTTATAATGCTCAGGTATAAATTTTAGACAGTAGAACTTCATAAGTAACGCATTTTAAACCATTAGAATAATTAGAATGATCATGATAATAGATAAGCTTATATTGCAATCATTTTTGCAATCTAACAATCATGAGATTGTTGTAATTCCTTACAGGATTTGTGTCCTTCCATATATCTGGGAAAAGAGGCCGAGCCTTCCGTTTTACAACCAGATGCTGCATCTGTTCCATTGTGGGATGATTACCAATTTCTGCGACAAATGGAGCTTTATATTCAGGAACATCCACCCCTAAAAGAAACAAAAAATAAAAAAAGGGCTCATGGCGTAAAAGATTTTCACTGCACGATTCAGTAGTATTTAATGAATGATAATAGAAAAATTTACATTAATATACCTAATTATTTCTTCTAATATAGTAGAATACAGATAAATTAATTGTTCGCTACATAAAATATAAAGTTATAAGTCTTTGAAATAAACAGGCTAAAATATTATATATGATATATATAAGGAAATGATTCTCTTGAAAGAATCAACCTAAGAACCTTCATTTTTAAATTTATTACTATTTGTTATTTTATATTATATGTTTATATTTTATTATTTTATATTATATATATAATTATTTTATTTATTATTAATTTTTAATTTTACTAAGAAATATTATATACACATATAATTACTAAAAATATCACACACAGAAATTTCATTCATTGGTTTGACGAATTAAAAAAACATTTCAATAAGAGAAAGTCAATGTTTTATAAAATGCTAATTGCAATGCAACACATAATCCTAAAATTAAATCTTTTCAAAAATTAATCAACTTCATTCAATCAATACAGACATATATACACAGAAGGGGAAAAAAAGCAAAATAATTATAATAAAACTACACTATTTATTACAAATATGCATCTTTCAAATAGCTGAATAAATTAGTAGGCGAAATAATATCAACAAAATAGTACATTCTTTTATTCTTTCAATATGTAAAATTAACATTTGTTAACAAGATTATTTATGCTTTCAAATGAACGCAAGTAGCATTTTGTAAAATTAAAATGAAGAGTAATTTTGGGTAATATTTTTTATTAGCAAGTAAGATAATTTATCAGAAGATAAAACAATAAGTTCTAAATTGAGTCTTAGTGCTTCTATTTTTCAATAATCACATTTATATTTACTGAAAATGAAGATATTACCTCTAAATTTTTCAAATGATGTATTTATCAATAATCTAATTTTTAAAAAATTTTAGTTATTACAAAATAGTTAAGCTAAACCAGTAAAAAGCATAATAAAAATGAGAATTAACATTAATTATAATTATATTCTTTTAATCTTTAAAATAAAGAATAAAAAGTATAAAACTTACCCTGAAAAAGATCAGAACAACGGGTGGCCAATTCCCATAATATTAAACCTAGAGCATAAACATCAATTTGTTTCAAAGATGATTCACAATCTCTTAAATTCACAGCTCCTTCAAGAACTTCAGGGGCCATATACCTCAAAGTACCCACCTATATTTAAAAAAAATTATATCATGCAATAATACGATAATATTTAAACAATAGAAAAGAAGGAAAATTTCAAGAAGGGGAAGTTTTTATTACAATAATATTTTTTATAAATGCTTTAATAACAATTCCATTCCATTCTTTCCACATACATATGCAAAGTATTCATATCTAAACAGTAAATGCTTGCGGGAGCGAAGGATATTTATTTAGGAGATTAACTGTAACCTTTTTCACTCCGCCACCTCAACCTTTTCACACATAGTTA
The DNA here is from genome assembly GCA_026543055.1 of Argiope trifasciata. Taxonomy (NCBI): domain Eukaryota; kingdom Metazoa; phylum Arthropoda; class Arachnida; order Araneae; family Araneidae; genus Argiope; species Argiope trifasciata. The sequence goes on from JAPMOQ010006649.1 coordinate 137,163, forward strand.
TTTGCCACAGAATTATTTCCTATTTAAGTAATTTTCTTGGGAATTTATTATAAAGAATTCACATTTAGTATTTCATAAAAACAACTGATTACAACACCAAATGCATACCCTCCCTTCTTTTCCTTTTATTTCCTTATTGAGAACAGTTGGTCACCTTTTCATGGACAAAAAAAATTGCGTTTTCTCTTTATTCCCTTGTGAATTTATACATCATTTGCATTATTTTGATATAAAAAATTATATATCTGAAGTTGTCATATAATAATATATTTTAATCCTGATGTTTTTAAATAAAAAAAAAACCCTGATACTTTGATTTTAACACTTTCAGTGTTCAAGATAAGCAATACAGCATATCATTATTAATAATATACTGGAGTAATAATGATGGGCGATTAAAACAATGGGAAAGTAAAAGTTACATATTCTTTTATTATTAATTATATAAATTAACACTGAATGATAATTTACAGAAATTCTGCTAATAAAGAGAAAAAAAAGGTCCTTTTTAGCAAACAGAACACAGTGATAATAAACAGTTATCACAATTAAATAACCTTTGCAAACAATAAGGTCCAATTTGACAGTTTCAAAATAAGAGGCATACTCTTTCAATTGATTAACAATATCTTTTAAAACAGCATAGAAACTAGCAATAAAAAAATTCTTAACTATTTTTCAGAGTTAATGCTCTTAGCTCTGTAAAATATTGAGTTAAAAATTTCAATCATTCAGCATTATTCAAACCATTGCAATCAAGAATGCATTTAGATTTGGCCATAACGATGTTTCAACTACAATTTTAGGATACTGACTAAATTTCTTCTTCCCATTAAACAGTAAACAATTACTAATGCTAAAATAAAAAGAAATGAGAATTCCAAATTCATCTTACATCCATCAGTGAAGTGGACTCGGCAAGTTGCTCCTCGCCATTAACATAATATTTTGAACCTGAAATACAAATAGCAAATCCAAAATCGCACACCATACAGGTTTTATCTTGTCTAATGATGATATTCCTTGATGTCAAGTCTCTATGAGCAATGCACATCTTAATTTTATCTAGAAAAAAATTACAAAATAATATTAGATCATGAAACACACTCTAAAAATGCTAATGAGTCAAGAAAAAAAAATCAAAACCAAAAGATTAAAATGAGATTTTAAGTAAATCAAAATAAAAGGACTGAACATTACCATCTTTTCTGATTTCTAAGTGCAAATGAGCAAGCCCTTCTGTTATAGTTCGAGCCATTGTACAGAATGTGTTCCAGTCAATAATGTTATTAGTTAAAAAATCTTGTAAACAGCCTAATGGTCCATAAGAGATGACTAATAAATATTCAAGACGTTCATCTGGGCCAGTACGCTCTTCTGCACCTATTTAAATGTAATTACACATATCAAAATAATGAAAACTTTAGAATCAACATTCAATTAAAATCCTTTAAATACTCAAAATGGCCCTCCCAAAAAGAAAAATTTACTCCCAAATTCAATATAATGTACTTTTTATAGTCACTTTATAACTGTACTATCTTTCACTCTAATAAGAATTTCTTAGTTATTCACAATCAGTTTATTACATTCTAAATAAATGTATGAACTGGAGTGTGTATACTAATACCAATAAATTATATAGAAAAGTGTTATATTTTTAAAAAAAAACCTATTCTAAAAATTTACAAATAATAATTATACGATTTTAGATATATTAAAAAAAATAAACGTCATAAATAACGATTACAAACTTGAAGATGTAATTTGCACTCTATAAACAGCAAACATGAAAATATTTTTCTGATCTTGATATATAAATTGTTGCCATAAAGTAATTTATAATTTTCATACACTCACTGTATTTTTACCATTTTATATTTAAAGTAAAAATTTATATAAGAAAGAGCAATTCAATGCTGCATAATAGACATTCTGTAAATCCACTAAATACAATACATTATTCATATTGTCATAATAATACATAAACAGCTTGTCCTAACTCCCCCATATCTTCACTGTTTGACAAGGGTCTAACTGGTGCTTTAGGATTTTTAGAAGAATTTAAGGGGTAAAAGGTATTTTATAATGAGCGCATCATAAAACATAATAATCATAGAAAAACATAAATTATGCATACAGTACGTAATTATGATGAGGGCACACTTTCCATCACATGCTCACTATGAGGAGGGGGCTCTTCTACCCTTGATAGAGATTGATGAACAATGTGAAGGAAAAGGACATGTCAAACAGTAAATAAGGAGATGAAACATTATTTATCAGTACCCTGAATTCAATGATTGGATTTTTTTAGCCATAAAGTATTAAAATTTTTAATTTGTTTATGAATTTTAAAAAAAAATTATTTCCTTCCACATCATTTGATTATTTGTATTGACGATTATTATTCAAACACTTTTTCGAAATCTTTTTACTCACATTTTCTTCCCTAATCTTATATAATTACAAATCAATTTTCTAGATTTACTATTTTACCAAAACCTTCAATTTGATACTTAATCATTTGTTGTATAAAATTTAGAAATAAAGTAAAATTTGATGCAATCAGTTTCAATTTTGAAGAACCTTCTGTGAAAATAGAATTGAAAAATTAAGAAATGATTGATTGAGAAATGTCTAAATATGTGTGTGAATAGATAATCTTATTACCTCATTCATCAAAAACTTCCCAATTTTATATATATACAAAAATCTGGCTGTTAGAGATAAAATTTATTGTCTTAATTATAAAATAAAATAGAAAATAATAATTTTAAAATTCAGGGATAAATGTGAATCACTGTAAATATTCTTCAATATTATGTAATAGAATTTTTTTATAGGAATGAGTAAAATAATCATTTGATATAAAATTATCATAGAGATAAAACCGTTTTAAACTTCTCTTCACAATCCTTTTTAATTGAATTAGTTTTCAGGAAATTAAACATACAATGTCGTGATTCTTTTGAATTTTTCTTTCTTTTTTTTTTTTTTACAAATTACTTTTTATATTATTGTTGATAGTTAGGAATTAAAGATTTGTTTTAAATGTTATATTAGCAGAAAAATTATCCTACTTTAGGCAAAATAATAAATTTTAATGGCACATTTTCAATGAATTTCTTCAATTTTTTTTAGCTATATACTTATTTAATATTTCACTATATATATAAAGTCTAGAAATATTGATAATATATGTTTACAAAAAGCAAATAAAGCACTCTCAATTTTACTTTAATAATTAAAAACAAGATTACATTTTCAAGATTTTTACTGCTGAAATAGTTTCCCATTCATTGAAGAAATGATAATTTTCATATGCTTTCATTCTAAAAACTGAACTTAAAATAGCAAATTTATTTTTGTCATCAAATGTTTTCATACTTGATTAGTAAATAAATGCACTTTAAATACCCAAAAGATAATAAAGTTTCATCTTAAATTAGTTTATCCTTATTTTATTTTTTATTGTACGCTTAATTCCATAACAATGATAAAATGAGGGGGAGAAAAAAAGGACCTAAAATATTTAAAACATGTGCGAGTGTTGATTCAACAATACCAAATTAAGTAAACCTTTCCCACAAATCACAACTGCAGGGCACTAAACACTGACCACACATTTCAATTATTGTTCAAGAGGTGTCCTACTCCTGGAATTTTTCTGAAGCATAAAACAATTTCATTCTGTTTTAGCCAACAAGAATGACTGACTGCTTGGTTCAGAGACTGGAATTCTAAAACTTACCAGGCTCATAGAGTTAGGTAAATAATACTGCTTTCATATTTAAAAGAAAATAAACACTAAAGGCTTAAATTTTGGTTTAAAAATCCCAATACAATTGGACATCAAATCAAATCTTCAGTTACAAAATAAACAATTAATAAAAAATAAGTAACAAACCTAATAATTTTGGAATGCTATCGTGATCCATGAAAGGAAGACAATAGGTATATCTCTCATTTAGATAAATTTGACGATGCTGTGATGAAAATATTTTAACTGCAACAGATTGATTAAAGAGAGTCCCACGAAAAACACGACCATATCGGCCTCTGCCTATACTTTCACATATTGTCAGGTTGTCTATATTGAAAACTGGGGAAGGCGGTAAGGGCGGCTCCATCAAATGAACAGAATCTGGACTAGGTTTCTGAGAAGTTGAACATGCCCGGTATATTAAGAAGCTGATTATAGGCACAAGGACTATTATTACACTTGCAACAGTAATGAACACAATATTGATTGGATTAAAGGAAGCATGTTCCACAAATCTTGGAGCTATAAAACAAATAAATAAAATTACTAACAATATATAAGAGAACATGAACAATAAGTTAATAATACAAATCAAATGTGAACATATTATGTCCAGATACTATTGCAAAAGAAATTATTCATCAAAAATACTAGCTAAAATATACAACTTTGACGTTTTTATTTTCTCATATCCAGAACACATAAAAATGTTATCATCAAAAAATTTGATCTTGGGACTTTGACAAATCTGCACATTTTAAATGTCAGCGAGTTCATGAAAATATGATACACTACTGGTCAAAAATGATGCAAGTTCGAAAAATTTTGTGTTTTTTCAAGAATACGATCTCAAAAGTAATCCAGAAACAAAGTAAATTAAGGAAATTATCTACGGAAATTTTTTTTTTAATGTTTAGAAAATATTTAGAAAAATATATACAATGTATTTAGTGAGTGCTAATGCTGCTACTACTAAAACACAAATGAACTGAATAACTTTAGAATAAATGTTAGTACGATTGAAACAATTATTGCCTAGGAATCAAAATTAAACAATTAAAAAAAATTAAAAAAAGGAATCCGGTCTAAGGACTTTCCCTGGTTTGAATCCCTGTCTGAGGGTGACCCTTGAGAAAGTCCTTAGAC
>JAPMOQ010006649.1:142474-159484 GCA_026543055.1 Argiope trifasciata
AAAAAAACGGTACAGGTTTTCAGAGTTAGAATCCATTTTGGTTCCTCGGAATAAAATGAAGTAAAGAAAAAATTTCAAGTTCTTTTGATCAGAAAGATAACTATGACTCTGATAAGCATGGAATTCAAAAGATTTTACAACACTTCTTTTGGTATTTCAGGGTGCCAAACTTTAATTATTGTTTCTTGAAGTTTTTTTATTCTGGGATGATTCTCAACTATTTTCTTTCCCAGTATACAAAATAAATTCTCAAAGGGATTTTAATCTGGCGAGTTTCCTGTCCATGCGAGAACACTAATACCATGTTTTGCAAATGCAGTCTCAATCATAAATAATGAATGTTATGATATAGAAGAGTCAGAACTAAAATGAAATTTAAAATTGTAAAGTTTATTTTACCCCTTTCAAAGTATGGCAAAATACCAGAACTTGCTGTTGCCCCCCCCTGGCAGATCTGACCTTCTCAAAGAAGCGGCCCAGGTGCAAGAAACCTTTTGGGGCCCAAAATGTTAAGAACAATATTTTTTTAAAAACGAACATTTGCATATTTATTTAATGGTGGGTCATTTTGTTTTTACAATTAATTACTCCAGGAAAATGATAACTTTTCCAATTTCTTTTTTGATACTTACTATAGAAAGAGCGTTTAAGCATTATACCCATATGCTTGACCGAAGAGAATCCTTGTTTCATTTTAATTTACTGAAAGAGGGTTCAGCATTTCTTATATTTAGTAACTGGCAATGTAAAGGACTGAAAAAATAGTGCATTAGATATGGACAAAAGTAGATAGCTGATGATTTGCAAGTCCATTCGAACCCAGCCACAGCCTCGACTTCTGGGCGCGAGGCACGCCGCTCTGTCGTAACGTCTCTGATGGGGCTTTTCTCATTCATAAATGAACTTTTTCCGCCTTTTTATGCATATCACCGCGATCTTTGTCTCATAAAGGCGTCAGTGGATGCTCAGCCAGCCAGCCAGCCACATGGAAACAAGCTTGTCGACTTTTAGTATGTGTTATATTATTATTGTTCAGAATAGTGTTTTAATTCTTAAATAACGGTGAGCACCCCCCCCCAGTCGCAGGACCCGGGTGTATAGCACCTCTTTTCCCCCAAATGGCCAACTCTGCCCTTTGGGAACAAATCAATTGATCCCTCAACACACCAACATAACTGTCAACATTCATGACTTCCTGTACGGAAAGAAGTCATCCAGTTGATTGACATGACCACACTATTATCCTTTCTGGGTGTTTGGATGATTGAATCAGGCATTCTGGCCTCATGCTCTCCCTCACTTTACGCCAGATGTGGTCGGGCTTTAAGATGTTGAAAACACCGACTTTTGATACCAAATATAATTTATCTCCATTCCGAAATACACCGAGTTTTTGTGCACCTTGAGCAACTGCAATCATTTTTTCCACATTGCATATTGCTATTTTTCTTGTTATTTGTGCCTTGTAACCAGCTACATAGAGGCATCTGCAAACTGTTCTGGGTCTGTCAGTAAGACAAGTGGATTTATTCCATTATCTTGCAAGTATAGCAGTACTTTCATATCTAATTTTACTGAATAATCATGCCCGTGTGACATCAGCACATTTAGAAGATAACTTCAGACGACCATTTAAATGCATTTTATCTATGATTTTTTTTTTGTTTCGAGTCTTGTTATGAGACATGAAACAGTTGACAGACTCAATTTCCTCACTGATGAGCAATCCTAACATTTGAAATGTTTTTCTAGTACATTAAAATAACAACCTAGCTCTTCTCACAAGTTAATTCATATATTTTAAAAAGAAATGTATATTTTAAATTGAAAAGTAATACACAGTGATTGCACTCTGACAACAAACAATAAAAAACAAAATGAAATTCTTTGCAATCAAAGTGATTTACATTAAACTACCACGATGACACAATCATTGCAGATTTGTGCTTCACATTTGATGAAGCAATAGCTTGAAACTTCTCCACGTTTCTACTAGAAAATATCATTTTAAATGAAAAAGTATATATCCTTTTGGGGAGCTCATTCTTGTAAAAACTAGAAACTTCCCAAAATTTGCAAAATTTTGACCAGTAGTGTATATGGTCTTCAAATTACATTTGTAGATTTCTATCAAATTTTGAACAAAATATATAAAACATCTAATTTAATATGATAATTACAAAATAGAGTGAGTAGCATAGTTCATCACATAGATTAACGTAGTAGACACCTATCAAATTTTAAGTTAAATATTAACAGCTCAAACATCAGTTGGTCTGTACTTTCAGAAGCAGGTAAATGCTCAGGGATTGTTTGTCAACAAAAAAAAAAGAAATCACAAGATAAATTTGGTAAAAATTCTATACTCAAATGAAAGGTTAATATTTCAGAACTATTGAATGCCAATGACACGCAAAAGATTTTTTGGGTAACACTTTTATCACAAAATATATGAGAAAGTTTTGGGGAGACTACTCCTGCTGCTTTAAAAGATGAACAACAGAATTTATTCCAAAAATTCTTCTAACTTGCCCTTGTAATCTGACTGAGGGTACTTCAGAAAACTTTTAGAAAACTGATCCAATTTTGGATTAGGATCTATATGAAAATTATATTCATCAGCCAAAATGTCTAAATGGTGGAGGCAGAAATTTTCAATTAAACTATTTAAATTTTGGATTTTCAGTCCTGTTATTTTAACACTACTTATTGTAATTTTTATTTATATAAGGAAATAATATTTGATTTTAATTTTCTTAAAAATATCCTTGCACAGTAGATGTAAAATTAATGTACAATAACTTAATTTACAGCAATCCTTTAATACCCAGCACATCAATCAACTAAAGATTTGGATCAGATTATAGAGATTGATAAGTGCTAATATACATTGACTACCAATAAGTATTTGGACACCTATGCAAATGATGATATCTGCGGTCCTAAGGTTCGTCAAGGCCTCCGCCGGTATATATCGTGTAGGAAATAGCATGGGCTTTAGTCGCATGCAAGATGCCTCGCAGTTCGGAGCTCTCTGATTTCGAGAAAGGTATAATTATCGGGTATCACAAATGTGGCCGATCATTAAGGGACATATCTAGTGATCTGAAGTACCCAAAATCGACCAATGTGATTAAGAAGTGGAAGGTGAGCGGTGATTGTCGGAATGTGCCCGGCAGACCGACGAGTGATGTCCAAAGAAATTCGGAAGAACCGCACCCAGCCGATGGCCGGCGAGGAGTTTCAACAGGCATCCGGGAGTATTGTTTTAATGAATACCATCCATAAGTAAGCACGTCTGCTTGGTTTTCACGAGCGTGCTGCGGCCCATAAGCCTTTGATCACAAAGTCCAACAGCGCTGCTCGGTTAATGTGGTGCAAAGCACATCGAAATTGGACCGTAGATCAACGGAAACGGGTTCTTTGGAGTGACGAATCAAGGTTCACCCTTTACCGTTCGGATGGCAGGGTCTGGGTCTGGCGTCTACCTGGAGAACGTCTCCTGCCAGAATGCCTTGTGCCAACAGTCAAAGTCGGGGGAGGTGGAATTATGGTCTGGGGGTGTTTCTCCTGGTATGGGCTGAGACCCTTGGCCCCCATTCATGGTAAGCTCAACTCCGATGCCTACTGCACTATTTTGGATGACAATGGGCTTCCTACGTTGTAGTAGTTTTACGGGTTGGACCCCTGTTACTTTCATGACGACAATGCCAGTTATGTTTCGACATTAACCAAGGCTTGGTATGGCGCCAATGGAGTTCATCGAACGGACTGGCCTCCCCAGAGTCCAGACCTGAACCCTATCGAGAACCTCTGGGACGAGTTGCATCGCTGAATTCAGAGGTGCACTACCCGTGCAAAATCGGTGAAGGAACTTCTATGTCTTCTCCAAGCCGAGTGGAAGAAAATACCACTAGCTGTCATACAAAGACTTGTGGAAAGTATGCCCCGGTGGATCCACGCTGTAATTACCTCTCGTGAAGGCTCTACCAACTATCGATTTTGAATAAAGTTAGTTTTTCTTTTCTATTACAGGTGTCCAAATACTTATTGGTAGTCAGTGTATTATAAACTATTTCTCATCACAAATCCCTAACCAATAAAAACATCTTTACAAAGAATAAAACTACAGATTTTAAACCTATAATTCAATTTTTATTAGTCGTCTGTACATTGATTGGTATTAAATTACACGAAGATGATTTACACTATAACATAATCATTGGTTTTGTTCCAATGTATTTCACATTTAATCCCCACAACAGCCCCTCAAGTAATTAATATAAAATATATAAATTCATTTTTAATTGTTTAAATTATGCCAGACACTTTAATAATAGCAACATTGAAAAAATCACAATATTACAACAAATAATTATATCCAACAATTAAGAATATGCTATATATATAAGAAATTCATAAACCACTAGAGTGTGTAAAATATCAACTTATTTTATCAGGGAAAACTTATAGGGAAAATATAATCCTTCATGAATATTGTCCAGTTAAATTTACAATGAATTAAAACAATGCCAAATTAAACAAAAAATATTCCACAACAATTATAGATCATTAAAATCATTAGTCAGATCTATAATTCCTAACTTTAAAAAAATTAATTTTGGCAATCCATACTTCCAATGACTTGCTCCAAAAAAAAACTATTCAATTGAATTAAATTTGACATATTTTAATAACATTCTATTTTTAAAAAATATGTAAATCAAAATGTTATATAAAAAAAACTATTAAAGGAAGGTCTTTATTTAGGTGCTTTCATGATATAGCTATAATCTTATATATGTCAACAAAAATACGATAAAAGTCACCTAGTTCAATGCAGAATTAAATAAAAGTTAAATTAATAATAATAATTTGATGTCATGTCTATAGTTTAAAAAACTTTTTTCTTAAATTTAGAAATTCAACATCTTGATATAAGATAAATCCTAGAAAACATAAATACGTTAGACATAAAATTTCTATATTATAGAGTCTTAATCATTCACAATCAATTTTAAAACTACAGAATCAATAAAAAATATTCCAAAACCATTTTTAAAATAACTTTTAGACAAACAAATTTTAAAATGCAACATGTTCAACAAATTATTTTTTAAAAAGAAAACTCACGTGCTTCATTTTCTTCCACAGGAAAAAATCCATCTGAAACATTTACATTACACATATTCCCTTTACAGCAACAAAATTTAGTTGTAGTATTATTAACAGCTTTCTGAGGTTTTTTCGTAGAAATACAAGCATCTTCTTTACAATCTAATTCTGCAGCACTCCAGCAACCTAAATTAAAATATATATCAATTATTTATCGTTTCAGATCATATAAAAATTAAATTCAAAAATGTCTTTGAGTATAAATGAATGATATTGTGAAAATATATAATGATGTATAATATTATAAATTTTATCTGCATAAAAATTTTAAATAGTGATTATTATAAACTAAAAGATGGATTTAAAAAAAAATTCTTCTTAGTTGTAAGTCAAACATGAACCTGTTGAATGTACATAATACCTGTAGTGTCACTTGTAAGATTAATGTAAAAATCACCATTCTCAAAAAAATTTAAGCTACCGCCTCTTTCCACTATAGTATGAATATGACATCACCATCAATTAATTATTGTTACACCACAATGAATTACTTCAATATAAGACAATGAAATCCTTTTAAAAGTTTTTTAAGGGATTCTTTGAATCTGACATATTAACAAAAACATTGATTGAACGTGCAACATACTAGAAAGGCTTTGTTGTAAGTGTTACTCCATGTTCAATATGGCTCTATAGCATATCAAATTCATTTTACTTTATTCTAATTTTCTATTTATAAGTGTAAACTACAAATTCTTAAATTGTTCTTAAAAATACATAAAAAATTAAACATACATTTATCAGAAATAACTAAAATGAATTCGTCTTCATCTAAAACAGCAAAAATTGAAATTGTTGAAAAGTTTGTCAACCCACTATAAATGTCATAATATGTATTTTGTATTGTTCTTTGAGATCACCATTTCAATATTTTAATAAATGGTACAGCACATTGTTGAGAGGTGGAAGGGGGAAAGTTCACTAAGCTCTATCTTTATATATCTATTTGGATCTATTTCATCCTGGACTCCTCCTAATTATTCACTTCTGTTAGTTTACTTTCTAAATATACCCGGTAAAGAAATGTTTACCAAAATGCTTTCAATTTTTCGCATTCAACATCTTTTCCTTGCTTTTCTGGAAAAAGTTAAGCACTATTTTATAGGGACTCTTATTTAAAAGAAAGCGCTTGAAGCTATGCACAGTAGAAATTACATTATTTTTGTAATTCATGCAATAATTTGTGTATGTGTGTGACTTTATTTTTTTTAAAGGTACTTTTCCAGCATACCAAAACAAATACCGCCAAGCAGACTTTTGGGCGACAGCACACAGTCGCCCTTTAGGCGAAGGCGACAAAATGGAAGCGACTTGCCTTAAAAATGTGGCAGCATACCATGTGTAATGCCAGCAGCGATAATCCATTTGGCGTTGGTTGCATCATTATCGCCGACTTTACACCAGCGCCAGTATTGTGGCGATAGTGTTGGCTGGAATTGTGCCAATGTGGTGGTAAAATTACGCCAAGGAACGAACTCGCGACCTTACGATTTATAGCCACCTAACATACCCCCTATACAAAAGCGATCACCAATGTTTAGTGACTGTTAGGGCTAATTAAGATGTGACCCCATAGAAATGGAAAAGTACAAAAACACCCTTACCTTGTGCAATAAAGACTGTGGCATTTCTGTTGTTATAATCTTCCTGCCAAAGTGCATAGCAGTTGTTAGTTGAAGGGCATTTCTCTGTAGTGTTCCCATCCAGTAACTCCCCAGTCAGAAACGGTTCCACTTCTCCATCATCATAAGATGATGGAGAAGTATTGAATTTCACTGTGTCTTTTTTGGAATAGGCGCAGAAAGTAGCCTCGCTATACGCAATATCTAAAAGGAAAGAAAAATGCAAGATGAAGAATTTACATCTACACAAGGACAAGAGTGATACAAGCGGAAATATATGCAAATACGCATAATTAAATGCATACCTTATTATACACAAATAAAAAATAAATACGATTCACGTTCAGATTTCCTGTCTAAAACAAAAGATTTAACAACTATCTTTTGAATAACACGGTTAGAAAAAGAAAATTCGCCGTTTCAAACACCAGGAATGATCTCCCTAAAATTTTAACGAGTCTCTCTAATAAAAATTAATGTTTGTGTTAGAAGCGTTTTTTACAATGAATAGAAACTAAAATTTGACGCGAGTGTCCAATTTACTACCAACATAGTGATATTTACTAACATCGTAATAGTGATTTTGTGATACTAATTGCAGTCGTAAAATCACATAGATTTGACATTTTGTTGTTGCGTTTTTGAGTAGTGTTTGCATGTTTTGTATATGTGCGGTAGATATGTTACCTCGCAACAGAACTCGGGACCTTTTGGTTCGCAGTCATGTAACATAATCATTCAACAAAAGCTATCACTAGTGTCTAGTGGCTGTTACTATCTTATTCGAATACCACTACAAATCGGTTCTTATGGCAGCGCCAAAATATTATTACTCGGCTTTGGAATAACTACTTTTGTGGAAATTTTGGAAACATGAATTGGATAAGGCATTTGTTTCATGTTTTAGACACAATGTCGGTAAATGTTTCGGCTAAAAATGGGCATTTAGATATGTATGTCAGTGCGTCTGTGCCTGCGATATCTAATAAATAAAATTTTATCTAAATAACGCGAAATTAATATATATACATTTCAAAGAGAATTATTAAATTTTTAATGCTTTCGGAAAAATGGAATTTCACCCATGCTATTATTTAAAAATGAATATAAGTCATGACTGAGACTTGAACCTGATTTGTGTTTGAAGTAAAACTCAAAAAACACCGAAACTAATTGCAACGGAACAGCTCAATGGTCGAGTTAATCATCATAAGTATATCTTTTTGTTTGTTACTGTGCATTATTATTCACTATTTACAACAATATCTGGTGTATTTATATTTTTTTCAAAATGTAAAGCTTCGCTTATGAATATAGTCTTATATAAATAAAAATGAATGTTTATCTGTATGCACTTTATGCGCTGACGTATCGTCATCGATTCCGATAAAACTTCGACAACATATTGCTTGCAGTTACGAGGTGGTTATAGGCATAATAAAATCATCTAAAGTATAAATAATATTTTCAGATCTATTTACTGCATCTATTAACCATGTATTAATCACCAAATAACTCGCCAAGGAGACAGAACAAATTCGCTAAAGGTGCTAAATTCAAGCTAGACGTTCATATTTCGGAGCTACTATACGTAAATGAAATGCAAGTCTTTCTCTGAGGCAATAGTTTTATTAGGGAGTGGGCGAGAAAGTTTAGGGAAACCAATTCTATAGCTTTGAAATTTTAACAAAAGATTTCATAAAATTTTAGCGTTTTTTACATTAACTTCTAAAAATATTAACAGTACAAATAATTTTGCACCATCTTATATATTCTATGTTTAATCAATTTTAAAAGAAAATATTTTAATTCCGTTTTCTAAAATTTAACTCGAAAATTCTGAACGAATATTAAACGAGTCAGGATGTGCAATAAATAGCTTCTTCCATTACCATTCTGAAAGAACACCAAGTTTTACAATTCTAAAAGAATACACAAATCTAATATATAAAAATGAATAGTTGTTTGTAGAATAAAATTTAAAAAAATAGAATATTATTTATGCTTCTTTTTTATACGTCCTTCTATTTGAATGAATGTATTCATTGCCGACAAGAAAATAAATATCATTCTTCCTACCATTCTTAATCAAACAAGAAAACTATTTCAAATTCCAAATGATATTTCCAAGATTATTTCTTATGCGGCAGCAACGCGACGAGTACCATCTAGTTGAATAATAAAAATAAGCATAAAATGTTTTATCATTCCGTTTAAAAGGAATGATTTCTTTTTTATGTGGTACAGAATTTTAAAAATTTCACATTCTCTTCATTATAATTTTTAATCTGAGTAAGTGTTGGCATCACATCAAAAGCCATCCTATTTAGAACGCATTAACTTCGACAAAAATGAAATAAATATCGTTTGCTCTTCTCTCACTACCTACTCACAAATTCATAAATCCAATATTAATTTAAATAGCAAAGCTTTCGAAAAATATTCAGCATGAATTACATAATTTTTTTTTTCTTCTTTATACACAAATTCTGTGGGTTCGTTTTCCAAACCCAAATACAACTAACAGTAAATACAAATCCATTAAGAAATATCAGTTGTATTTGAAACACATTAAATATCAACATTTTTTCAAAAAATTCAAAATTTGATATCATTTCTATATTAATTTTTAAACAAAATTACAAAAATTTATATATTTTATAAATTTTTATGAAGTATATAAAAATGAAGTATTAAAAAAAATTCGCAAAGAAAATGCACAATATGTTTACAATTTTAACTCTTTTATGCATAAAACAAAAAAAAATTAATAGTTGTCATACAAAAATGAGCTTGGTGTTTACAAATAGCTGTTTTACATTTTAAATTTTTTTCAAATAATATAATTATATTAAGATAGAAATATTTACAGAAAAGGAATTCAAAATAGTGGGTATTTGGTCATCATGTCCTAGTCAAGGGGGTTTAGATTTATCTAATACAGAAGCTATTAATCTTCATTTCCTGCCCGACTGCAGAAAAGAAAATTAAAATTGGTACTAAAATCACTTATAACAATTTTTTAAATTACGTTTTAAAAATATGGGCATTTTTATGAGCATATAAAGTGATGGATGTGTTGCTGTGGCAATTAACCTTTTGAAAAAAATCAAAAAGAAAGAAAAGAAAGACAGAGAACTTTAAAAATTTATGCAATTAAAAATAAACAAATTTATTATATAAATCAACATTCGTTTTAATTTAAAAAATAGAAACTGATTAGAACTTCACTTCATCCCTTCCCTCTCTCTCAAGGGAGGGAATATACCTTCTTGCATTTTTGATGACAAAAAAATTATTTTCCATCATTTTAAATAAAGAAAAATAAATTATAAATATACAAAATTAAAAACTCCAATGTTAAATGCAAGCTTAACTCGTCCCCTTGTTGCAAACGTAGAAAAATAATGCACAAAACAATCAATAAAAAAGCATTTAGAGACAATAAAAGATGGCGGAACACTCGATAACCTGCATCTGATTTTTTGAAGAAAACAGCATCATTCCACTTATCTCTGAATAAAAATATTCAGCTATCGCATTTATATTTATAGCACTAACTGATAGTCGAGATTTCCTGCGAATAAACATTTAAAGCGGTTTGCATAATATTTTTACTGCGCATTTAGAACTTCCTGATAAATAATCGTAGAAATTGAGGGAAAAGAAAAGCAAAAAAATAAAATAAAATAAATTTCCAATTAAGCAATAACCGAGGAAATTAAAACCAAGCTTATATAAACAGAAAATTCAATTAAAAATGCACCCGCCTGCATAAAGAATATTGTTTTCTCAAAAAATAAATGAACCATTCCAAAAAAAGTAATCAAAAAATAATCTTTTAAGTCATTTTATTAATTTTAAAACGTAGGAAAACGATAAAAAATTTAAAATCAACTTATTTATCGTTATTTACTCAAAGAACTTACACTGATTCTGTAACTGTTCTTAAGAAAGTTAATAATGAGAGGAAATTTAACCTTCAATTCTCCATTTCGTATATGTAAAACATTTCAAATTTAAACTGTTTGTGATCTAAGAAAAAAAAAAAATCCCCCTCTCCTCTTTGAACTTAGAATAATTTGGATGGCAACATTCAGAAACTATGATGTTTTAATGTTTTGAAAATAATGCAGTAATTTTTTTACAGTTCAAAAAATTATTTAAGTCATATTTTCCTTTTTCTTGCCGTAAGAAGAAAAAAAATAAATTTTAAAAGAACGCGGGAAACAACCATTTGCCTCATTATTTGTCGTTTAAAAATAAAACAGCTTCAAAAACTGAAGAAATAACTTTACAAATCAGTATTTCAAAAGAATATTTAAAATTTTGATTTTTTTTAAAAATATGTAGCTTTTTTTCAGCAGTCAAAAATTTGAATGATTACGTTTTGTCATAAAGAACTACCTCTGAAAGAATTCATGAAAAAAAAATATTTACAATTAGCAGTATTAAGAAATTAAGTAAAGTTATAGCTTTTTTTAACCAGTTTAACTGTACTTAAAACACAGTAAATGAGGAAGGTTTAAAAAATCAATTTTATTAAATAAGTGTTATTACAGACTAACTTTTTAAAAAAATCGCACATTTATCAATTAAATAAGCAATAGTTTTCTGCTTTTTTTATGAAATTAAAAGAAACGATTATGTTGTGGTCAATTTCAATTGTATAATAACATTTAAAATAAATTTTATACTAACTTCAAAAACAGACCATAGTGCTTAAAAAAAACGTTTCCATTGAGCATATTCAGAAAAGCATTCCATTATTAATCCTTCTGTTTTAAAAAAAATATCCCATGTACAACTACTAACAAAAATTCTATGTTAGCATAACTTCCAAATACTATTCATTTCAATATCCTGAGGCCACCATTTCGGATGATTCCATTTGAAATTTTAATTTGGTCTCCCTTTTATTCCTTGCGCTCCGCTATAAACATCTGTTTCATGGTGTTTTATCTCACATCATTTCAAATATGTTAAAGAATTTTACACGGTTTTACGTGTTTAATCAGATGTATGGCGCAGCTTAAACAAGTATGGCTCTTGTGCAAAAAAAAAAAAAAAAAAAAAAAAATCAAATTTAAATTTGGGCAATTCTATCTCTCTAAGAGGTGAGACACTGAAGGATGTGCCCACTTTTGGAATTTACTTCATTGTTAAATGTAAACATCTCTTCCTTCCATCTTTCCTCTCACCCATCTTTCGGTGAATTAAATTCATCCTAACGCATGCGCAAAAGCGCGGATGGTTTAAAAATCCGTTCCCAAACAACAACAAAAAAAAAAGCATGATGATTTAACGCATGGAGAGAGGGTGCCAGCTCAGATGTTGTCCTCCTCATCTGACCGTGGTTCAAAATTACGTGGTCCGTCCCAAAATAGCCCTAGTGTTCCTTCAAAATGGGACGTTAATGTAACTAAACTAAACTAAACTTTTCTTTTATGGATAAATCTGTTAAATAAGATGTGTCTTTTAACCCATTTATGCCTAAGTTTAAAAAATTGGAATTTTTGCATAAAATTTCTATATGTTAGGTTAAAAAAAAAAAGAAGTAATAAACAATGATTTGATGTGAGGGGTGTTCCAAAAATGGAACAGGAGACATAAATGGGTTAAAAATTCATCCATCAAATTATTATAAAAGCTGTACTAAACTTCAACAATGTTTATCACTATTAAATTTGTGACATTAACGTACGGTTTAGAAATTCTTTTTTAAAAAAAGGGAGAAGGGAGGAGAGAAATAAGAACCCTAAAAATAACTCGTCCACGATAAAAACCACAACAATCATTCACCATCCTGTCTCCGAGCCGTTTTTTTTTTTTCAAAAGCAAACATCGGCCCCTCTCAAAAGAGGCAACTTCAAAGTGGTGTCATTCCCAATCAGAATCTCCTCACACGAAAAAGTGGTTCAGAATGCGCAGGGCAAGAAAATATAGGCTTCCCAACCGCGTGGAATGTTGGACTTTCTCAACTAAAAATTGCCCTCCAACAAAAGGGTTCGTAGACACCCGGTCGGGTACCCAAAAATAGCTGGATTGCACTGCACAGCGAAACAGCGCTGAAAGTGACAATACAAATACTCGCTTCCTCAGAGTCGGATACTCAAAAAAACAACGCAAACTTAAGTGAGAAAGAGAAGGGCATGTGGGTTGAATGAACAAACTGGAGCATCACAGCGAAATTAACGCACATTTATTCGGAGACTAACTAAGGCAGGGGCAGTTGCCCAGGGTCCCAACATCAGAGAGGTGCCCCCAAATCGAACAGAAAGTTTTATTTTACACTAGCTATTACCTGCGACTCTTTTCGCGTGGAAATTTTGATGTATCTGCACGAAAAACTATCAAGTCATGACAAATAAAAAAAGTTAAACCTGACCTAAAGACTATACATTTGAAAGTATAAGCATATACGAAAAATATGCAACATAAACACAATACAATGACAAAAACACACAACGAAGGTAAAAACAATTTATTTACTCTACGTACCCAAAATAAAACGAAACAGCAAATCCAGTCCTGTCAAATCTATTTTATTTATGGATCGAGATGGTGATAGCTACAACAGTATTATACACATCACTTTTAAACTTTTCATTTAAATGAAAACACAGTTTTCAGCAATCACGCGCGCCAGTGGGCAAAACGCACATGTCTGACTTTCCGACGCCAGTTGGGGTAACGCGATGCAGATTAGACATTTTTCATTTCCTATATAAGGCAGATATTATCGATGTTTAAAATCAAATATTGTTCAAATTTTAAAACATTTTCCAAGTACTATACGATTACGTCCGGAACTTAATTTGATGCAAAAGGGCAGACAAAGCTCAAGTTTCATTGACCATATTGTCGATGAATCGGTGGCTCAGTAATCGCTTGCTCAAATGTTCTTTAGAATCACTAATCACCAAGAAATAAAATACACTTTGATTCTCTATATTGAAAATTTTTGAAATGTCTTTTTTTATAACTGTATATGATTATGCATTAGGAATAACTCAACGACCATTTTGGATCACAACTGCATAGATCTTTCCCTCACCCCCAAATTCGAACTAAAGCAAATTATTACACAGCTGAAAGAGCACAAGTACCTATAGATTTTGATTATGGATATTTTATTGATATTATACGTAGTTCAAATATATGATACAAGTCACATAACTAAGTCAAAAGTCCTGTATGCCGTATTGACACATTGAATGCCAAGTTCATTTCACATGGGTTGGTCGTCTGATCAACATGAATTTCTCATTATGCATTTTTTTCTATATTAATTGCACCACATAAGTTCATTTATACAGTCTTCATAAAGCATTTATTTTATACAGGTCACCATTGATTCCCATGTAGTTGAAATAAAGTCGTTCATAACACAAGTCGTACACATCACAAATATATAAAAAATACTAGCTGACCCGGCAAATGTTGTTTTGCCATATAAATAAATTCCTAGTAATTTCTAGTGTAGACAAAAAATAGCTTACTTATTGTAAGTATGTATGTATGTTAGAATGTGTATATTGTATTTATGTAAGAATGTGGTATATGCGTGAAATAAGCATGGAGCGCTGTGAACGATGAGGGAATATAAAAATAACAAAAGGCAAACATTATTTTTAAGTTATTATAATTTATTCCTTAAAATTATATATCATTAATTAAACAATTACGACAGTAACACTATATAAACAATATCAATCTCTTAATGCTATAGCGTGAACAATATTTTTTGTTAGTCCATCTTTAGCTAACACAAACAAACTGGATGGTTTACCCACTCGAGAGCATGCCACGTATAATTGTCCGTGTGAAAAACATGGTGTTCTCAAATCTAATCCACAAACAGACATCGTTTGACCTTGGGATTTGTTGATAGTCATTGCAAATGCCAATCTAATCGGAAACTGAATACGTTTGAATTGAATTCGCACATCTGTAGGTATAATAGGAATCCGTGGTATGAGTATATTTTCACCTCTGAACTTGCCATTTAAAATCCTGGCTTCGATCACGTTTTTCATTAATTTTTGAATGGCTAATCGCGTACCGTTGCACAGCCGGGGCGGGTTCAAATTACGAAGCAAGATAATTGGAGATCCAACCTTTAATTGTAAATTATGCGGTGGCATGCCTGGCAAATCCAGTGAGTTCAAAAACTCTGTGGGAAAATTTACTGCTTCGCTGTCGTCGCAAAAAAATAGATATTAAAAATTTTGTCTAAAAAATAATAAAAAATTTAGGGTTGTACTACCCCTAACATTTAGGGGGATGAAAAATAGATGTTGGCCGATTCTCATAGATACCGGATAAGCACAAAAAATTTCATCAAAATCGGTCAAGCCGTTTCGGAGGAGTATGGCAACGAAAACTGTGACACGAGAATTTTATATATTAGATTAATTTTATATTTTATATATTATGGTTCATTTATACAGTCTTCATAAAGCATTTATTTTATACAGGTCACCATTGATTCCCATGTAGTTGAAATAAAGTCGTTCATAACACAAGTCGTACACATCACAAATATATAAAAAATATTGTATTAATGACTGAAAATTTATATTTTATATAACAAAATAAGCTAAGTAAAAGGGAACACAACCGAATCAAAACTATAACCAATAGAAAAAGAATCCGGCCTGAAAACTTCGTCAAGGGTCACTTTCAAGCAAGGATTCAAAATAAGGGATTTTTTCTCTGAGGCATCGGTGGACAATGGTCAAAAGCATTGACACCTCGTGACCCGAAAATCTCGGCAAAAGAGACATACCAATTTAAACAGCAAAAGACAAAAACAAAGCAAAACATCACCAAATGAAACAAAAATATATATAAAAAATAAAACAACATAAGAACATTCAACCATAATTAATAACTCAAATTAAGAAAACAAAAAGTTATAAAGATGGGTTTTGATTGTTTTAATAATTTTATGATTGTATATTGTATATATTTAAACACAACTATGACTTGAACTAATGGTAGGAAATGAATAACATACCTAAACTTTAACATTTTCAGCACCAACATGTATCCTTACTGGCCTTGAAGTTAACATAATACCCACTTATCCCGATTCTATAGCAAAGAATACCATTAAAATGGAAGCTCTATTCAACGTCTGTTATAACACCGCCACCTACATAAATTCGGCGTAAATCCACACGGAGCGACCTGGGGAAACAAACTGCAGGAGAGAACCATACTTCATCCAATTTCCTTCCCAAAATTTTTTTAAATATCTATAAAGCTTCTCGCAGACTCCTTTTGAGCCACGTGTCGATAATAACATTTCGAAAGGTGTTTGTCCTTCGCTCTGTGTCCTCACCAGACAAATCCTTTATACCTTCTGTCTAGACGTCTTATCTAACATGGGGCTTTTTTTTTCATTATTATTTCTTTTCCTCCCCCTATCCCTTTATGCTTTTTTTATACGTCTGCAGAAATAATATACCCTTCTCAATCTGTCAAAAAGTATTGAGGAATAAATCCTGAAGTTCCAATTTCGCCGCCATTCCAAAAGGGGAAAGAGGAAGCAGAGTTGAGTGGTGGGATTTAGAATTGCGGAATTAGGGAAAAAAGAATTATTTATATAAGTGAGATTTTTAATGTATTGGCGTGAAATTAAATAATGAAATTATTTAGTTCAAAAAATTAAGAAACTATTATTTTTATTGTGTTTTGACCGTGATCATAAATGATGGCGGGGAAATTTTAGATTGAGAAAGTTATGAAGTTCTTTAGGTATCCGACTACGTTGAAAACAATGGTTATCGACTACATTGGCAAATTAAAAAAAAAAAAAAAATGTTATTTCTTGTAGTTTAAATTTTCCTCTTTCCAGAAATATTTATATTTTCTAGGAAAATGAAGGTCTAACCAATCTATCATCCAGGGAGATTTTAAGAAAAATATATTTTTCAGCTAAAATGTGTCGTTAACTTCAAATTTAATTTTCATAAAAACTCGCCACCGTTAACAGTCTTTTTTTTTTTTAACTATTTATTTCCGTTAGCAATTTTTATCAAACACTCTCACCGTGGGATTCGCTGACTAAATATTTTTAGAATGAAGTTTTACTATCGGTTAAATTGAGTAAAAAATTGGGAAATTAATTCAGTTTAAGTTAGCTTTTAAGATATCATTACATAAATTTATTAAAAATTTCCCAATTTCTCCTCTTTCTCTCTAT